>BHEV01033553.1:276-12041 GCA_004319985.1 Emydocephalus ijimae
TTGGGGTGGTTTGCCCCACAACCAGCGCATTGGTACTGCGATTTCTGGCATTGGTCTCGTTCAGACCGGAGCCAGTTGACCTCTTCTTCATCGCTTTCCGATGACGATTTGAGGTCCTCGTGGTGGGCTGTCGTTGCCGGTTCTTCTAAGTGAGGTGAAACTTCGCTGGCAAGTTGGCGAAGTGGAGCGTAGGTGCGGCGCATTCAAGCAGCTGACTTCCTGGTTGCNGCCTTCTGCTGATCTCTCTGGTAAAATTCATGCCTTCTCACGAGCGTTGGTATGGTCGGTGCATAGTGGGCCCTTTGCAGGGGTTCGAGGATGTCCCAGTCCATGGACTTCACTTCTGCCGGTTTCGCTAGTGCTTTGGCCATCTTGAATACGGTTGGCCCACAATGAGTTAGGAATACCGCCTGTTTCTTTCTGGTAGTGGCATCCTTCAAATTGTTGGTTTCCAGAAACATCTGGAAGCGATCCATATATGAGTCCCAGTCTTCTTGTCCCGGGTCGAATGGAGCAGGTGGTATGACGCTGCCGGACATGGTTCCGCTGTTGGTGCATTTCAGCCACGTGCTCTGTTATCGCTTTTTGTAGTGTTCAGTCAGCTCTGACGTCTCCACATCCCACCCTCATCGCCAGTGTTATGTTCAGTGCGTGGCGCAATAAGCGGAGATGAGTCGACGAACAGTGAACTTCAACTCTTTATTTAACATGGTGCAACAGCTCCCTGAATGGCCTCAACAGCCCCCTTTATATAGGCAAGCTCTTGGGTATTTAGCCAATGAAAACACAGGAACGTTAGCTCTTTTTAACCAATGAGAAGGGCTCGTCAATAGCCAATCAGATTCTCCTGAACGGACCAATCCGATATCGCTATTATTGGCCAATCAGAAGTGCAGGGCCAGAACCCTGCACTTTGCTTTTAGGTTTCAACAAACTTTATTCAAGCACTTTTATTAATTCACAACAGTATTCATTCTAGAAGCTCATTTTTAAATTGTTACAATCTGTTTCAATATTTTAAGCTGCCCACAGTTTTTGTGGAGTCAGGCAGCTATGCAACTTTGATAAATAAATAAATATTCTTTCAGAATCCTATATCCAGAATATCCCACCTGCTTGTCTTTTTGAAAGTTTACTTCATTTTCCATCACTGGTATAAAAAGTATACCCAAATCTTACCCTAATTTATTTATTATTTACAAATAAGTAAACAGATCCAACTATTTGATATTAAGTTTTCTTTTGAAAATAGCATTTTAAAATCATTTTATTAATTGGATACTTCCGGTTTGCCAGGCTTCGGTGGCGGCAGGAACGCGAATCCTGTTGCGCTAGCCATCTTGGTGCCTCCGATCCCGACGGGTCTGGAGGCTAAGGCTGCCCTGTAGAGGCAGCCGAAGACAGGGGGGATCCAAAGAGGGGTTTGGGGGTATCGCACACCCCCTCCCCAGCCAGCAAAACCCCCTTCTCTCAAGGCGGTTGAGCGGCGGTCTTCAATGGCCGCCACAAAGAAGCCGGCAGCTGGGTAAGATTGCGCAGGAGGAAGAGGGAGAAAGTTTTGAAGAGAAAGGTTTTTTTGGCTGAACCAGGACTTTAAGATATATTCACCATCCTGAAAAGTATGACTTTTTGAACGACACTTTGTTTCCAGAGGAGATTTTCAAAGCAGCGAATTTGAGGTGCTGAAAGGGAAAGTTTACTCTCCTTCCCGACGGAATTAACAAATGGACATCGAGAAACCTGTCTTTTTATAGAAGGTTAAAATTTGGCTCTTTGTTACAAGTGGGAAGGGAAAGGACAAAAAAAAAATAAGATCTTGTTGGAGGAGATGTCTTGAAGATTTTGAGATTAGAAATTAATTGTAATGAGGCTTTAAAATACAGACTGGGCTCCTTTTCTTTTTTTTTAACTGATACTACCCCAGGAAGAGAAAGTGAGAACTTTGTGCTCTGTTTGGACTGATTGATGACTCTGGGACTTTGGGGAACTGTTTTAACTTCTGAAACATTTTGGTTGTTTTAAGAAGAAGAAGAAGAGGTGGGGGGAAAAAAAGGTTTATAATGGCTTTACCTGATGATGAACTTAGAAAGGAATATGGAAGAATAAAGAAAGAAGGCAAGGACGCTGTGGAAGAAGCCTTTCATTTCTTAGAAATGGTGCTTGCTATTTGTCAGCAAACACAACAACAGATGGAAGAAGAAGAAGAAGAAGAAGAAGAAGAAGAAGAAGAAGAAGAAGAAGAAGAAGAAGAAGAAGAAGAAGAAGAAGAAGAAGAAGAAGAAGAAGAAGAAGAAGAAGAAGAAGATGCCATCTTTAATGAATCTAAAAGATTGATCAAGAAAGAAAGGAGAAAGAGAGGAAGGAAAATGAAGGACTTAAGATCTAAAAAAACACCTAAGAAAGAGAAAAATAAGATGCAAAATCAACATAATGTTAGAAAGCAAAAGGAAAAAGGAATACAACAGAGAGGGGAAGCTAAAAAGGCGGAGGTTAGGAGAAGGGGGGGTAAAAAGGCCAGGTGGGTTAAGAAAGGAAGGGAAAAGGGGGGAAAAGCCACAAAGGTAGGAAACAAGATGGGAAAAAGGGAATTTTTTTTCGGGATAAAGGGTAATGTATAATTTTTTTAAAAAAAAGAAGATTCTGCAAGGTACATAAGATGGATGTAAGAATTAATAAAAGATTAAAAGATTAAAATGTTTAGTAATGATAGACTTTAAACTTTAAAAAAGATATTAAAGGGAATGTCTAAAATATTGAGTTTAATTATAGAGTTAAATTGACTATTGTGTTGATGTTATTATAAACNAATGTTATAAGATTTAATATTTATATTTATTGTCTAATTATGTATTTAATCATTTTAGATTTACTATTTTTTCTTCTTTTTAAAATCTAGTAGGTAGAATGTACTAAGCAGAATTAGATTGGGAACTAGGAGTTATTTTAAATGTTAATTTAGGGGGACGATAGAAAGGCATCATACTTTGATTAGTGATTTCAGGAGAAATCTTTTTTTTTACTATAGGGAATGAGATAAATGGATAATTTGAAAAGAATGGACAAAAGATACAAGAATAATGTTTTAAATTAAAATGAAATAAATAAAATAGAATTAAGAAGAGTGTAAAGCGGGGAGAAGCTATATAGAAGATATAGAATGGTAAATAAGATAGGTAATGATATATAAGATGAGCATTAATTTAATTGAAGTCCATATAAAGAGAGGTAATCTGGGGCCAAGCTAATTTCTAAAAAGAAATTTTATGTTTTTGTGTTTAGTGTGTTTATGTTTGTTTGAGAATTAATAAAACCTTGGAGGAATGTTAGATGAGAATAACGGTAAACAAGTCAGAGAGAAATGAAGATGATGACTATAAAATGGATAAATATGGGGAAAATAATAATAATAATAATAATGAAATTGAATAAGAGTAAAGAGAAATAATGAGAGATTTGTTAAAGGATATTTGTATGTCCATGTGGAAATGAGGTAAAATAGAATTGTGTTTGTGTAAAATGGTGTTTTATCTGACTTGTAAAAATTTATAATGGAAAGAGGCTTTATGTACTCAATGGTTGATGATGGTTTGTTTGTCTTTAAAATTAATAAAATTTGTTTTAAAAAAAATCATTTTATTAATTGGTTTTAAAACATGATGTGATTTATGTCTAAGGACTGTTGTAATATATTTTATAGCCAAAACATTGTTCAGCTTGGTTATAAATAACAGGGTTACAGACATTATATTATAGACATTCTAGTTCCCATGTTGTGTACCTATGTCGCTTTTTAGATTTTTAAACTGTAATTATGGCGGTAAGGATTTTTTCAACAGGACTTGTAAATACTATTCCTTTCCTTTATATGATTATATTTTCATAATTCCTGAGGAAATATTTTGGATTTCATATGACAATACGCTGATATCTGTATATGCAGCAACAGACACGTAAATGGCAGTATTTAATCTTCTTGCCTGTTCTTATTTCTGATACCAGTTTTTATGGTGTTTTATCAACCAATACAGTAAAAGCTCAAACTATATACTTTAAATACATGAATACAGCAAAGCTTCTAACTCTTTAAAAAAAATGAAAAGGAAACCAAATTTGTTTACAAATAAGGAAGACGAAGGCTGATTAATCTTTTTCTTATCAAATCTTTTCTCACTCAACGCTTCATCCGCCAAAGCTGCTTTATTTCTGGTAGGTGTTTATAGAAGAAAGAAATGATTCTTCAGCTGAAAACTGTAACCTTCTAAGATTATATTTAATTTTGTGAAATATTGGGGCTTTGTTATTAATATTATATTTATAGGTTGGCCCAAAGATATCTAATGCATAGAGGTTTGTTTTTGTTTGTTTTTCAGATTGTTTTTCACTGGTGGAGTATAATGGAGACCAAAGGTACCTTCTATTTGGATCAGCTAATAAAAACATGTCAAACTTTGTCTTGTTAGTTACCCTGAAACTGGTAAGTAAACAGTGAGTTTATAAGAGGTGCACATCATCAGAGGATCATTAAAAATGTTGTGTTCTGCATATGAAGAAATATTGGGTGTGGTCACCATAAGATAATAGTTACCCTTCAATGCCTTGGTGAAAGCTGAGACTATAATTTCTTCTCTCTGTTTTTCCAGGACATTTAGAACCCAAATCTCCATGGGAATTTGTTTGAGTCGTTGTTATTTACAATACTGAGATGCCTATTTGGTTAGTTAGGGTGATTTTTTTTCCCTGTCTCTTCTTGGTGCCATCTAATGATGGTTTGGATTTTTCTAGCCTGTAGTAGTTATAGACTTATTCAAGAGGTGGTTACCTGTTACCTGTTTTAGATAAAGGATGGGTCTTTGTGTTTTTTATTTTTAATGTATCATCTTGATTTTAATTTCATATATGCCTGATCAATTTTAACAAAGGAACACAATATAAAATAAATAGTCTACCACTATTACTACTAGTGTGGTTTTTTTATACTAGTGTGGTTTTTTTTTCATATATGCCTGATCAATTTTAACAAAGGAACACAATATAAAATAAATAGTCTACCACTATTACTACTAGTGTGGGTTTTTTTATACCAGTGTCAGAAAGAAAAAGAGAAAGAGGAGGAAGGAAGGAAGGAAGGAAGGAAGGAAGGAAGGAAGGAAGGAAGGAAGGAAGGAAGGAAGGAAGGACATCCATTAGATGGCAGCAAAGAGATACAGAAAAAAGCTAACTTGGTGCTGCCATCAACTGGATATCCATAGTAGCTCAGACCTAGTAGCTCAGATTTGAAAACCAGTCAGTGTTACATGATTATTCTAGAGTTGATTCCGAACAAATGCAAAGCTCTCACATAGAGGTCCCGTGCTTCTATCATATATTCTTTTAATAGATATAGGACTATCATTTTATTTTCTTACAAGCAGTTCACACAAAATGTACCCACTTTCTGGAAATCTGATCTGCTCCATCAATATTGTGAAGGAGGTTAAATAAATTAAAAATCTTACCAGGATGATAGTTCATTTTAAGTTTAGTATCAAAGGAGGTGATACATACATTGTTTTCAATAACCCGATTCACATGTTATTTTTAGAAGATTATTCAATTTCAAGGAGTTGCCTCATTGTGTATACCTACCACAGATTACTGAGCTCTCAACATAAGCAATTTCTGCAGTCTCTATCTTTCAGACTGGGTGATGCAGGTTGTAAAATGCACATATACAGTAGTTGACTCACATATTTTTGGCTCTCACGTTCAGCAAGTTCATCACCAATTACAGAATGAAATTGCAACAATGGTTTTAAACAATGATTCTTTTTTAGTTTCCACTGTTGAAATAATTTGCTTTACAGAAACATTATTTTAATCTGCACTTCCAGTTTGACACCCATGTTCTAGATATACATTAATTAATTAATTGCTTAGTTTGATTGATTTCTATAGCCATCTTCTCAAAGTAACTATATTGTAAATAAATATAAAAGTGAACCTTGTAGTGGAAAACTTTTGTGCCCTCAAAAGTTCACAAACCTCACTTCTGTTGCTTTATTTCTACAAATTGTTCAGGAAAAAAATGGTGGTTGAAGAACAGTGAGCACCATTGGTGCTAAAATATTGCTTACTAACATTACAAACTATGAAAAATTAAGTCAAAGTGGTTTTTGTGGTTTTGAGGACTGAGAAAGAACAGCAAAATTATTACAATAGTACAATAATTATTACAATAGTACAATAATTATTCTAAGACAGGGCTGGCAATAATTACTACAAATCTCAACGTTTAATTTGCCCAAGATTAATATTGAATGGAACAATCCACAAACTATTTTAAAGTAGAAGAGAAAGGCTGTATATGAAATGCAAATTAAACAGGTGAATATTATTGTATTACTATTATTGTTACCAGCATTAACTGTGTTTCTAAAACAGTTATTTGTGTGAGGTACTTAACATTAGTGACATAAAAAAGATTCAAAGGCAAAAGTAGGGAAAAAGTAAAGATAAAGTATTCTTTGTCTACAGAATGTACATATGTATTCAGAGTTATTTTATTTATTTTTTATTTTATTTTTATTTGTCAATTGCTTACAAGATAATAGGTATAAGTAAAAACATAGTTATGAATACATGGATACATATAAGAAAAATAAAAAATATATATAAAAGAAACAATAGGACAGGAACGGTAGTCATGTTGGTGCGCTTATGCATGCCCCCTACAGATGTCTTAGGAAAGGGTTGAGGTGAATAGTAGACAGTCTAAGGTTAAAGTTTTTGGGGTTTGGGGGAAAAAAACCACAAAGTCAGGTAGAGTATTCCAGACTTTGAACACTCCGTTGCTGAAGTCGTATTTCCTGCAATCAAGTTTGGTGCGATTAACCTTGAGTTTGTATCTATTGTGTGCTCTTGTGTTGTTATGGTTCTTCTTCTCTCGTGTCGCTACACTTTTCCCAGCCACTGTAGAACACAGGCTCTGGCACAGGCTCAAACCCCATGTTTGGTGACAGGTTGGTGTAGCGTGGTAGAAGGATTCGCAGGTAAACATGTACCTGACAGGGACCGCGACGTGAACGCTCCTTCTATGGCCCCCGTTGTTATGGTTGAAGCTGAAGTATTCATTGACTGGTAATGTTAGGAATGTAAGTCACCTAACAGCTATTTGGGTTGGACAATATATAAACCAGGATAGACATTTTAATACTGTCTTTTTAAGAGAATCCAAAAAGTCTAATTGGTTTCTCAAACGGCCATAAGATGGGGCCAGAAACCTGGGTTGTTTAGTCTTAGTTTAATTTCAGAAGAAGTCTCAGTGAGTCTCTCTTTTTCCTTCTATTGGAGAGCATTGCTGGATTTGATGGAAGTCTGATACTGAACTGTTTTTGACACTGGACTTTGTTATTGGATTATCCCTGGACTGAAAACTGACTGATTTAACCTGTGAATTACTTTGGACTGCTTATCTTGAACTTTGCTTAAACTTTTATAGGAAGTAAAAACCTACATTTACTGTACAGTGTATCTGTGTGCTGTGTGTGTATTGTTCAAACACTACTCTCAATACGTCTCCCTGTATGCGCTCATTCTCCTAATGGGGAATTAGCTCAACAGGTAGGACATTGCAATGTATAATTTTATATACTATACTTAGATTGGACCAAAGGCAGTGCAGTTTTAGTTTTTCTAGATCTAGAATTTCGAGTCTGGTGGCATAAGGTATTCTGCAACAAGTAGAGGAGTGGAGAACTCTTCTTGTGAAATATTTCTGGACTTTCTCAACTGCGTTAATATCAGATACGTAATGTGGGTTCCAGACTGATGAGCTGTATTCGAGTATTGGTCTAGCAAATGTTTTGTATGCTCTAGTTATTAGTGTAATACTACCAGAGAAAAAGCTACAAAAGATTAGGTTAGTGTTAGTCACGTTGGATCTTATTTTGCTGCAGCATAACAGAATTTGGCAATGTTCACAGAGGTACATGTGGGAAATGACCAAGCTGAGCCTGAGGGAGAGGTCAAATGCATCATCAGTCATGAGTTCCTACATGCCCACAAGAGATCTAAGTTCAGCCCAACTTGATTTTTTTCTATTCTATTTTTGAATGCCTTTCTATTCCTACAAATTTCCCTTGACTGTTAGTAGTTCAGATTCTTGTAGAGAACTTAAGATTAGAACATAGCTTTATACACATTTGAACTGCCTGGATTTCCTGATTTCCCTGGTGCCTGACAGAACAGTACAATACATTTCCTTTCATCTGACAGAAGAATTTATGTATGAACTATTCTGTACCAGAATAATTTGAATATTTTAACAGATGGGGGAAATAAAATTGATTTTAATATCCGTTTGAAAACAATATAATAAAATATGGGCAATAGATTTTGTGGATCATCTATCACGTGGACATAGCAGGCAGTATATGAAGAACATTACATCAAGCCAGTGTTAAGACTGTTCTCAACTTGGATATCATGATATAATTTAAGTATCTTGCCAGTTTAAAAAATAAGATTGACTCCTCAAGAAAATGTCCCCAGACAGGAGAGACTGGTTTTATCAGTTATACATTCCAGAATATGCTTATCAAACTTTCTGTTTGTCTATATTCCAAGAACAAAAGAGCCTCCTGTAAAAAGTCAAGTAACTAAATCTGGATTTATTGATAAATCTCTACTTCATTTATACAGGAATAATAATCAATTGCAATTCTTGGAACTTTTGGAAGTTTGATTCAAATTTTTAATATGCAGAAGTATACTTGTAAATGGTATTTTATTTGAAGGCTCAAATATGTAATTGGTTCTGTTGTCTGAGCCTTCAACCTGCATACACTTCAATTCCTAGCCACTATTTTGCATCTCTCGTGAATTCATAGATTTTTTTGGAGTTTAATTTAAAAAAACTACAATCTCCAAGCTGATCCAGGTCATAAATCAATGTGCACTTAAAGACTGAAGGAGTTACAATATAATCAGAAAAATAAATAGTCCAGAAGAATAACCATGTATCTTCTTCTTCCTAGCGTATTCCTGCAGTGCAGGATCTGCTTTTTGGATCATTGAACACCATTTTGCACGATTAGCTACGTCTTGAGGATGCAGGCCTGTGTCTTTCATATCTTTGTTGATGGTGTCTTGCCATCTCTGTTTTGGCCGCCCGCGAGGTTGCAGGCCATTGACTTCTAGTTGGAGAAGAATAATCATGTATGATACTAAATATAAAAATGTACTCTGTGTGCATTGTTAATCTAACACTAAACTGATTTAAACTAGTTTTTAAATCATTCCCTTCGGATACAGTAAAGTGGTAAGTTATTTATATTTACTCAAAAATATGTTTTAATGCTCCAAATGTTCTAGATCAGGGGTGTCAAACTAGCAGCCCGTAGGTCAGATGTGTCACACACAGGCCATGCCCACCACAGCTCCGCAAATGGGGAAAATATCACAAAACATCATGAAACATCATGTAACAGCAACATGACACAATGAGTTTGACACCCGTGTTCTAGATAATCTTGAAATGGAGAATAAAGCTAGAAAGGCATTGAAATGAGAAGATATTGCACAAATGGATTATTTTCTAAATTATCAGAAAAATTAAAAACAACACTTCTATATTTCCAAAATAATCAATTATAAAACAATCTCAATCTCTCTCTCTCTCTCTCCCTCCCTCCCTCCCTCCCTCCCTCCTTAGATCTGGTTCACGGGGCCACCTTGGAAACAGTGAAAGACCAGCCTGCAATGCCTCTGCCAGCGAAAAAGAAGCTGTTTTCACTGGCAGAGGGTTGCAGGAGGCCTTCACAGCTGAAAATGGAGCTTGGGAGCCTATTTTGCTGGCAGAGCACTCAGACCACAACAAGCGCCCCTGACATTGAGCTGGCCACGCCACCTGGTCATTCCCCTTGCCCCCCCCGAGGTTAAACACAACCATGATTGGCCCTCAATGAAATCGAGTTTGATACCCCTGTTATAAAGGATGACTTTGGGATGACCTTGGCAGATCAGAAGGAGATGTGCAAGGCAGAGGGGCATGAGGAGAGCTGATCCATAGAGTGACCAAGGTTTGGACGTGACCGAATGACTAACAACAATGTTGACATATAAATGTGATCTAATAATAAAGGCATTTCAAATTGTCCATAGTCTCAAACCCAGTTATTTTCAAACAAATTTAATTCACATGTAGTATTGTTAATTGAAATAATGAGAAATAAAAGTGTAAATAATTTTATGATTATTCATGTCTGTTTCCTTAATCCATCCCCTTCAATAGCCCAAAGAACCAAATGCAATGTTAAAAAAGAGTGTTATTTATTTTTAAACTATGGCATATAATCTTGCTTTAAAAAAAAGATAAAACAAACTGATATTATGCATTCATTGTTGTCAATCGAAGTATGGTGCTGGTTTCTCATTATTTTCAGTTGCATATCCAATTATGCACAAATAAATTTTACTATTCCAATTTCATGCTCTGGACTAAAATTAATCACAAGTGAATCTCTGTTGTCCTTGACTGTCCTTTCTTAGACTAAAAGGAGTAACGCTAAGACTGTTTTGGCTTGTGCCTATGATTGAAACAAAATACAATAACTTTCAAGATGCAAAAAAAAAAAAAAGATTTCAACTTTGTCCAAATAACAGCATACTTATCTTCATATTGAAGTATTTGCAAAGCCATTTGGACCTTTTCAGAAACGCTCGAAGAAGAAACGGAGAATTATACAACTGATAACCCTCTAAGCTTTATTAATTTTATGTCAAAGTTATCAGATATTCTTGTATCCTTTGCAGATCACCTTTTCATACAAAAAAAGGGCAACAGCTTATTCACAATCACATCAAAGATGCATGCAGAACTCATATCTACTAAATAAACACTAATGCCCAGTGGCAGTAATACAGCTATTTATATTCACTGCTTGATTTAACCAATAGAATTCCTTTAATACAATAATAAGCATGAGTGCTTTGCTGTGCAAAGTAAAGGCTTGTGTATTAATGGTATTCAGGATTGTTTTTAACATCATATCAAAAACTGACATTGGTTGGTCAAATCATCTTAGATACGTTGATTGTCTTTCCATAATGATAAAATAGAGCACTTAAACTTAAATTAAGTCATTCAAGGTTGGCATGCACAAACTCTCATATATGTGTGTGTGTGTGTGTGTATGTATATGTATATATACCGTGTTTCTCCAACAATATGCCCCCCCCATAGGAAGACCCAGCATGTTTTCTATGCATAAAATGAAATTAAGCCCCTCCCCCCAAATTTAGGCTTAGTTTAAAACATGCAAAATTGGGGGCAAGGGGGGGAACTTGCCATTAGGAGTGCCCTGCGGGCAGCTATGCCTCACCATTAGCTGCCCCAACAGCCAATCATGGTGGACCACGGAGGGCTCCCTTACCGCCACCAAGTGCCTTTGCTGTAGACCCAGATCAGCAGGCGGATGGCGTCAGCATGGATGTCCGGCAGCATTTCAGCTGCTTCTCAGGCCTCCGTAGCTTTCCCAGTTCCCACTGGTGCTGGCGCCTCTCTCGCCAGCACCGTCTCCAACAACAGCATCTGAATCGCTCCTGCTTTCCCCCCGTCCCTGAAACAACAGGAAAAAAAACATTTTGAGGTCCCTGGGAATGCCGCGTGCTGCATTTTGGTTTAATCCCAAGGGGCTGGGTGGGCGTGAGAAGAGCCGAGCGAGCGTCTCTGCTGCTGCTACCCTTGGTGCTCCAGCCTCGGGCCCTGCAAGTTTGCAAAAGTCCCG
>BHEV01033555.1:6465-25695 GCA_004319985.1 Emydocephalus ijimae
GTCGATGCCTTCTCAAATTGGCTCGAAATTCATCGCATGACTACTACGACCTCCAAGGTGGTTATCAAAGTTTTAAACAGACTCTTTGCAACCCACGGATTACCAGACGTCCTGGTGTCTGATAACGGGCCACAGTTTACTGCACTAGTGTTTGAGCAGTATCTTGCTGACCGCGGCATCCGCCATGCGCTCGCCTCGCCTGTGCATCCTGCGACCAATGGCCGAGCAGAACGCATGGTCCAATTTGTGAAGAGAACCTTGCAAAAAGTAGACTACGACAACATTGACGACAAGGTCAATCAAATCCTTTTCTTGCAACACATCACCCCACATAGTGTCACCGGCAGAACTCCCGCCGAACTGCTGATGGGACGAAGGCTCTGCTCCCACCTCGACCAGTTGCACCCTGCTTATGAACCGGAGAAACCACTAGGATCCAATGGCCACTGTCGCTCCTTCCAGGTAGGAGACCTCGTGTATGCAAAAAATCTATTGGGCGATCATTGTGGGTGGAAGCGACAGTAGTACGTGTAACCGGCCCCAGATCCTACATTGTGCAATGCCTTGACGATAAACTTTGGAAACGGCATATCGACCAATTACGGTCACGACTTGCAGCAGCCAGTCTGCAACTCCCCTACGACCAAACTGAGGGGGGGGAGGTACGGAAGATGTGGAAATCCTAGAGAACCCGCTCGAAGGAAGCGACAATTTAAATGTAACTCAAGAAGCGGAGCCGGAAAGAGGAACGTTTGCACCTCAGGGAATTGCGGAAAATGTGGGCAATGATGTGGAAGTGAACTCTGAACCAGAAGCAGCCCCACCACCAAGCGGCGATCTACCTCAGCTGGAGTGCAACCAGCCAATACAAAGGGCATCTAAGAGACTGAAAAGACAACCATCCTATTTAAAGGACTATGATTTGAACTAAGGAACCAGGGGGAAGGGGTGTTGTGTATGTATATAAGTTATAAAGTGTGAGCTTGGGAGTAAGTGCAGGGTTCTGGCCCTGCACTTCTGATTGGCTGTTAAGTGGCTGGACTGGATTGGCCCGTTCCGGGGAATCCGATTGGCCCTTAACAAAGAGTTCCTATTGGTTATAAAAGCTAGCGTTCCTAGCTTGTTATTGGTTAAAAGTTACAAGGGTTGCCTATATAAGGCGGGGTTTACTGCTGTTAAGCAGCGAAGTCACGATGTAAATAAAGAGCTGAAGTTCACCGTTCAGAGGCTTGTCTCCATTCATTCTTACCCATGCTCAATACTTAACACTCCCCATTTCTAATTTCTATCTTAGTACTAATTCTTGACAGTATAGCTTCTGTGTTAAACAATATTCTGCATTTATCCCTCATCTCTTCTCTGTTTTCAGATCTCAACTCTTGTTTGACTTCTTGGCATGTCTCCCATATGCCTCCAATATAATCTTGTATCTTCTTATCTTATTCATATTCAGTCTCAGTATTTCTTCTGTCTCTGTTGCTTCTCTCTTTTGGACCTTCCATATATCTTTCAATGGTCTTTTCCTCACTTCATAAGTATCTTTCTGTGTATCCCTTTCTAACTCTGGTTTCTCACAGTATAGTTCACCATTCCTATTTCAGGTTTAACTATCTCCTCTTTTTTCTCTTGTATCCCTCCCTTGTCCGTTCCTCTATTCTTTCTATTTTATTTTATATTTCCTGGACTTCCTGTTTGTTGTTTAATGTCTTTTGGTCATAGTTTTCTGGTCTCTTAATCATATGATGTATCTTTTCTTTTTTCTCCCTATGGTTCCTTGTCACCATTTCCTGCATACCTTGAATGGTCAATAATATTCCTTTTAATAGGACATTTGTTTCCCCTTGCCTTACTTTAGTTAATTTAAAATTTAACTCAGTAATCAGTCAGAATCTCACTCTCCCATTATACTCAATAAGATAGCCAAAATTAGAGAAGTTCAGACTTTCCTTCCATTAATTAATCCCCTGACAGCTCCCTCTTTGTTTCAAGACTCCAAGACTCACACACTGTCCAGTATAAGGTTTAACCAGGATAACCTCAAGGTTCTCACAAATGTCTTCACAATCTGTCTTCAAGCACCGAGTATAATCAGTTGCAGATGTTTATGTATCCAGCCAATCCACCCAATTTGTAACCACTTTCTCTTTATCCACTTTTTTCAGCTTTATATTACCTTCTTTGACCAGCAGGTTCACTGTTACTTTTTTCCCCTCTCCACTTTTATTGCAATCAAAATGTCTCTAAATAAGATGGTTTTCCAATAATTTCCCAAAGTTCTTCAAGTTGAGGAGGTAGTAAGAATATAGTCGAGAAATCTGAGACAATTTTAGTTTTCACAGAACTAATCAATCCAATCTGTCCTTTACTTTTAAAGTGGCTTCTAGCTACAATCTCTTTTCTTTCTTTACCAAATCTGACAGTCACTCTAGGTCAGTGGTTCCCAAAGTGGATGGTACCATCTCCTGGTGGGGGGGATGCCTTGGGGTGCTAAGAGGCAAGGGGGTTGGCAGGGGGGCACTAAGAGGCAGCAGGGGGATGCTGGCAGTGGGCCCCTCGCAGGGCGCAATTCAGGGGTGGGATTTTGCAGGTAGCTTTGCTGAAGCGTCAGTGGTGTGGGAGACTTTGGCCAGGCTCTCAAGAGATGAGAGTGACTCTGGCCGCTTCTCTCCGCTAACAGGCGGCCAAGATATCTGCAAACTGTCAAGCGCTCCTCAAGAGTGATGATTTTGCAGGTAGCTTGGCCAAACTCCTGCGCAAAGGAGAACACAAAGTTGTTGCACCTCGCTAACATGGGGTGGAGGGTGGGGGAGTGAGGGAAGGTGGCTCATCCCCAAAGCACCAGCATTGCTCCAGTGGCACAGCCCTGAGGATGCTACCTTTTCCTGCACCAGTTACCAAAGCATGGCAGCCAGAGAAGCACTCCATTCAGAAGTGCTGAATTTCTAATCGGCGCTGGGGGCAGCACTGGAAGGCAAGAGGCAGCACCCAAAAGAGCTTCCACAAAGGGGAAACAAAACCTTCCCTCTGCCACCGCTGCTGCTTTTTCCCCTCTCATAAACCCTGCCAGCTCCTGGATATCCTGTTTGCAGTCCCACCCGAAGATGTGCCCTCTTCCCCCTGTTACGTGTCTATCGGGAGCACACAAACCCAGCTTCTGGAGTCCTTCAGGGCATCGGGGATAAAACCACATCCAACTGGCCACTCCTTTGTCTGAAGGGAGATTCCTGGTTCCTTGTGTTGCCATGTTTCTCTCCCCCCCACCCCATGGACGGTGGAGGAATCAAGAGTTTCACGTATTTGTGGCGTGGGTCCCTGTGACAAAATTGGAGCCTTTTGGCAAGGCTTCTTGTATTTTATGTTACTGGCCATTGCAGGCTGATAAATATAATAGTTGCATTGAAGAGGTTGTTGAGAGAAAGAGAAATTGTAATATAATGGCAAAATAGTTCCATTTTATTATACTGGTTGGAGAGTGGCTTCTGATAATCAAGAAATGCAAAACAGTAAATGTTTCCCCCTCCTAATCAGGTATTTAATACCTGAGGCAATAAGCCATAGAAATTCAACATTTTATGTGACACCTCACTGTTGATACTTAGAGAAAGAGACAATTTTGCCTGTTAGTGGAGAGAAGTAGCCAGAGTCACTCTCATCTCTTGAGAGCCAGGCCAAAGTTTCATGCGCCACCATCAGTCAAAATTCAAATTAGTGGTCCATGGGATTTAAGTTTGGTGGTCCTAAGATCCAAAAGGTTGGTGACCCCTGGATTAGGCCACACCTGCTTGGGCAGAAAATAGGTAGATAGGTTAAGGAAGGAATAGAGAGAGAGGGAAAAGAAAGAGAGAGAGGGAAAGAGAGAAAGAGAAAGGGAATGAGAGAAAGAGGGAGGAGAAAGTGAATGGGATATGGAGGGAGGGAGGGAGAGAGAAAGAAAGAGGAAACAGAGAGAAAGAGGGAATGAGAGAGAGAAAGAGGGAGGGGGGAGAAAGTGAATGGGATATGGAGGGAGGGAGGGAGAGATAGAGAAAGAGAAAGAGAGAAGGAAGAGACAAGAAAGAAAATGAAGAGAAAAGGGAGAGAAAAAGGGAGAGAGAAAGGAAGAAAAACGATAGACAAAGAAAGAGGGGGGATGGAAGGAAGGGACAAAAAGAAAGAGAAAAAAAGAAAGGGAAGGAGGAAGGGATGAGAAAGTGAATGAGATATCTAGTCCAACCACCTGCTCCAGCAAGGTTAGAAGGGTGTGTGTGTGTGTGTGTGTGGTTGTGCGCGTGCGCATGGCTGGCAAAACTCCAAAAACAGGTCAAGTAGCTCTGGGGAGTTAGTCATAAATTAGAACATTTACTAAGCAACTGGCCATTAAGCGAGGACCACTTATATTTAGTTTGCCAGTCACATGGCGACCTGGCCACACCCACCGTTACACGACCACCAAACCATGCCTATCCGGTCATGTGACAACCAAGCCATGCCCAGCCAGCCAGTCACATGACCACCAAGCCACACCCACAAATTAGGCTATGCCCATAGAACCAGTTGTTAAGAAATTTGAATTCCACCCCTGGGTAGGGGCACTGAGGATGAGTTTGTAGCACCAACGGGACGGTGGACTGAAAAAGAACCACTGCTCTATGTTGTTAATCACCACTAATTTTCTTTGTTGAGTTACTTTCCATTTTCCAAATGGGTTATTTTAGGAAAAATTCCACTGCAGAAATTAGAATAATTCTTACCCAGACTGAGCACACTGTTACAAGATCTTTCCCTCCTTCATTTCCTGGCTGGATTCCCGGCTTTGGTTTAGCCATTACGGCTGTTCTCTTTTCGGTCCAGATCAAGGGATTTTCTTCAGGTCATTCGAGGAGACTGTGCTTTCCTCATGACCACCAAAGCATCCCCTCTACCTTCATCATCCCTCCATGGTGATGTTTGGTTTGGTAGAGCCTCCAGGCTTGAAGAAATCAGCGGGACTTTGGGGAGCTGCCACTTGTCTATACTGCTTCGCCGTGAGGTCAGCTGCCTTCTCTCATAACAAGTAACTTATTTTGTTGTAAAATAGGTAGGTAAATATCATGTCAAGTATTTCTGATAGCTTCCTAGCTTTTCTGAATGCTCAAAATGGAAATTAATGTTGATCCTTCTAACATAATGGACACAAAGGTTGCATCCAACTGTTTTTGTTGTTCGATTCAGTTGTGTCCGCTTCTCAGAGTCTGCCTAGACAAGTCCTCCAATTTTCTTAGCAAGGTTTTTAAGAACTACTTCGTCATTAATCCTTCCTAGGACTGAGAGAAAGTGACCAATCCAAGATCACTTCACTGGCTTCATGCCTAAGAACTCACAATCTTGTCTACCAAACTGCTATTTTGATTATAGTACTGTGAGTTGTCTTAGAATGGGTATTACCTAATGTACATATAAGCAAACAGGAAGGGTCCTTACAGATATAGAACCAACCCCATCTTTCTATCCTTTCTTCTTCAGTTTAATTGTGTTTGAATCTCAGAGATCTCATGGACAAATAAATTCCTGACATTTTTCTTTGCAGGACTGCAGAAGTGGATTGCCACTGCCTCCTTCCTAGGGAACTGAGAGAAAGTGTATGGCCCGAGGTCACACAACTGGCTTTCTGCCTAAGGTGGGATTAGAACTCATGATCTTCCAGTTTCTAGCTTGATGCCTTTACTACTATACCAAACTAAATATTTAGGGATCTAGTAACGGGTAATTTTTAAATTTTTACAATTAATTGTTGCTTGTAAATTATTTAGCATGTTTTAATTATAATGTAATGTAGGTGCTATGGCAGCTGTTTTGTAGAGATTATTGGAGCCTATGTGTTGCTGAGTCCTGTTGTACTGTAATGATTAGATTAATGGAAACAGCAAACTGATTCCTTAAAATAAAGCTGCCTGAACATGTTCTGAGTGTACAAAGGATTGAGGATCTTTTGTTTTGTTTATCTCCTAGCCTGAAGAAATGAAAGTTAATGTACCCTCAAACATTAATTTCTCAAGGAGTAACTCTTTATCAACTTTGGAAGAAAGCCTAAAATTGGTAGTTTATTGCATAGCTGCTGAGATTAAACACAGGTTGAAAAACAGGTATAGAGGGCCCAGGGGAAGCTGACCAAGTGGTTGGTTATTTAAAAAAAAAGTAATGTATAGTTTGTGGCATAGAAGACAATGAAATGAGGATATCTTCCTTCCTTCCTTCCTTCCTTCCTTCCTTCCTTCCTTCCTTCCTTCCTTCCTTCCTTCCTTCCTTCCTTCCTTCCTTCCTTCCTCCCTCCCTCCCTCCCTCCCTCCCTCCATTACCCTTTTAAAAGTTCTTCTGCTTTGCAGAGTTCAAGAAGGAAAGAATTTCTTTCATGCCTTCCTACGGGGGAAAAATCTACAATTCTACACAGCTGCATAAGGAGATTCAAAATCGTACAGGCTTTAACTTTCAGACAAGGTTAGTAAGGTTTAACATTAAAGTTTTTAACACTAATGCTGAAGGATTAAGAGAATGTCCCTAGGAATTTGCAAGGACTGTTATTAGCATCCAAAGTCACAAGCCATTATTTCCATATTGTAAAGAGATCATGAAACAAATGCCATCTGCATTTATTAACACTTTATACACAGCAATGTTAGAGCACCTACAGAAAAACTTGTAATAGCTCAAATTTTGAAGTACTTTACATCCCATCTGATCAGTGAAATGCCACCACTTTACCACAACTGCATGACCTTGTTCTTTGTCTGCAAATGCATCAGGACATACTTATAAGATTTTGCTGCATCATCAGACAAAGGGCCAAATGATATTTTTCCACCCTTCCCAATTTTACAGTTGACTAGACTGAGAATTGAATCTCATTTTCGTGATGGCAAGACAACACCTGAGGGCATATACAGAAGTACATCATCAAATGTTCTCGAATCTCAGGCATCCAATTGAGTCTCCAAAAGTTGTTAGTATAATTTTTAACAAGATAAAAAGAGGAAGTGTCAAATGTTTGAAGAACAATTATATTAACTATATAATTCCTCACTTGCCAGCTGGGGTATCTGCCTCACTCTGGGTAATTATAGGACAGTCTTGGATATATAGGTAGTCAACATACAACTACAATTGAGTCCAAAAATTAAGATGCTAAGTGAGAAATTTGTTAAGTGAATTTTGCCCCATTTTATGACTTTCCTGCAGTGAATCACTGCAGTTGTTAAATTAGTAACCTAGTTGTTAAGTGAATCTGGTTTCCCCATTGACTTTGCTTGTCAGTAGGTTGCAAAAGGAGATTACATGACCTGGAACACTGCAACCATCATAAATGTGAATCAGTTATCAACCATCCAAATGTAAATAAATGTAAATAAATAACGTGACCATGGGCATACAACGGTCATAAGTGTGAAAAATGGTCATAAGTCACTTTTTTCAATGCCTCCAAATGGTCAGTAAATGAACTGTTGTAAGTGGAAGACTACATATATTGTACAAACCTATTCTGAAGTTAGTAATAAAGCTTCCACTGAGTAGGGCATTCTGGCAGTCTTAGAAGATAAATTGAGTTTGACCACTAGGCATCTCATGGATGTATCCTTGCAGTTTTCTTGACACCTATATGGAAATGCTTTGCTAATGACTTTTTTCAACCTATTTTTTCAGTCTTCCAGTATAGCCAACATCCTGAAATTACATAGTAATTACCCATCCAGGTTTTAAGCAGAGCCATCCCTGCTTAACTTTTTGAGACTCATAAGTTGAGCCTTGAAGTTGGCTATGCTTTGATTAAGGTCTTGCAACCATTTATGATGGCTGCAGTGTCCAAGGTCATGTGATCACCTTTAGTGACCTGATAAGCAAAGTCACTGGGAAAGCCATCCATTAACAACCATGTTACTTACAACTGCAATGATTCACTTAACAACAGTGGCAAGAAAGATTATAAAATGGGGCAAAACTCACTTAACAACTGTCTTACTTAACAACAGAAATTTTGGTTCCATGGTGGTCATAACCTGAAGGCTACCTATACAGATGGAATAAATGCACTCTGTTTAACATATTTCTGTGGATTTATCTGAGCTTCCTCTTCATGCATTCTGTTTTCCAGAGTGAAAAAACATTTTGCAACTGTTGTCTCTGCTTTATTTCTCTAAAGGGACTGCACACCAGCTCAGATTGTATTAAACAAGATTAAAAGGACTGATAGATGCAATTCTGTTTTTTAAAGAAACAGTTAAATTGTTCTTGAAATCAATCTTTCCCATTATTTCTCATTACACTCTGCTTCCTATGATCCTCACATATCATAAAATATTAATAATGAGTATCAGACTAAAACAATGCTTCCAGATTCTTTAAAATATTTTCATTGTCTCTATGTTTCTATTGGTAACAACAGCAACCAAGGATGAACTTTTGGTTCCCAAAACATTTGAATGGGAGATCATCAAAACACTTGAGCTACATCCCAAAAGAGGAACATAATAATATTTTTCTGCAACATTGTAACTAATTAGACAAGTCCATTAAGTCACTATGAAACAAACTCCATGTTCAATGTTACTTACATTATTTGCATTACTATATGTTAGCCTTTGAGATGCATAGATGATGCAGAATACTAGTTCATTTTATAAATATATTTATAAAATTTTGGCAGCCTGTTCACAAGCGTCACTGCCTCTTTTAAGAACAAGGTCAAAGGCAGGACTCTGAGTCTCTTTTTCATACCTTATACTTTTTTAGGATGGAGCAACCATTTCATCTTTGCCCTCTTTTTCAGGGCTGGACCTAATTGTCTTTTGACTAGGGAAAAAAGAGAAGGAAAAGTGTTTTTTATTTTGTTTGTTTGTCAGATTTAAAAATCACCATTTCCCTCACAGAGCATCTCTTGTAACTATTATGTAATCTCTTTATAAGTTATGAACATTTAATAATATTTAAATTAATTATTCCTGACCAATTCCTATATTTTTAAACAATGGAAGTTAAAGAAATCACTTTAATCACAAGAAGGATGATGTATTACCTTAATGAAAGGCATAAACTAGCGTCTATAATGGATTTAACTGCAATTAGAAAATGGTGAATAACCCAGAATTGAATCCCGTATAGCCTCGAACCTTGTCATTTACATTTAAAAGGATCAAAGGAGGGAAATATTTAGTAGATATCCAATGTGTTATGTGTAATGAACCACATCTCCACACATCTTTCTATGGGAGAGAAAATGTTCAAGAATAACAAGAGGCAGAAGAGAAGAGAAGAAAGATAATCATCCAGTAACATGGCTTCAGTGAACCAGCAAGACTTTGAACAAGATGGATCATCTAACATAAAACTTTCTCTTCTGTGGATTGCTATTAGTCTGGATTCAGCTGGATAATTCTAGTTATTCATGAAAGGGACAAAGAAAATTTGATGCCATGTAGTTGCATGTTAAAGCAGCTGTGAATGCTGCCATTAGGCAAAACCAGTTGGGGAGGAGATATTATGGTACAACTTAAACAGAGGAGAAGGAGAATATTCCATACAAATTAACCAATTTTCTTTTATATTGTTGATAACTAGGTGTTTCTGAGATAAAACAGAATAAAATACACACACACACAATTTTAAATAGTCATCCAGCATCTTTTGGAGTAGGCAGCTGTAATAAACTTAATAACAATATAAATAAAAATAGAAAAGATAGATAACTGTATAGATGGTTGGATATAGGTAGGTAGGCAAATAGATAATATCTGACAGAGCAGTTGTTTGTATGTGTGTGAAGGTTTTTTTCATAGTAACATCATCACCTTATACTGTATCTGCTATCAAAGATAAACTAAGCAATTGATAAAATGAACACAGGTTTGTTTGGTTACATAGCTTAAAGGTGTGTTCATTGTTTTATTTATTATTAGGCATTAATAGTTCAAGTTTGTTAGTTGTGCAACTTTGCTGAAATCTTAACTTTATGAAAAAAAAGGTAGACAGATTTAAATATTATGGCAAAAAGCCACAACAAAGTACATATTTCCTGCTTTGGCAGAGAAAGTTGAAACCAGGATGGAGTTATCAGTAACTGAGGAACTTGACTGTACACATGTGTGTTTTTGAGAAGGCAAGGATAGCCCTGATTCTATCTCATAGTGAGATAGATGCTGATGGATCCAGGGAAAATTATCTGCCACTTCTCACTAATATGCTTTCCATTAGAACAGGGATATCAAACACAAGGCCCACAGGCCAGATCTGGCCCATGATGTGGTTGGATCAGGCCCAAGGGATCGTCTTAGAAAACAAAAGGTGCCATCCCGCAATGCTTTAGCTTAGTCTACCCAATGCGAAGAGGAAACATTGGGCCAGGGTAGCTTCAGCACAGTCTACCCAAGGTGTAAAGGAAACATGCCAGCAGTTTGGGAGTGGCGTCACCTAGTCGGCCATGCCCACCCAGTTGGCCACACCCACCTGGCCCTCTGAGGTCAACCATAGCACTGGTGTGGCTCTCAAGGAAATTGCGTTTGACACCCCTGTATTAGAATGTAGCCTACAGTGACCTCCTGACCAAGGCCTCAAGTATAATGTGGAATTCTGTCCTGTAGTTGGTATTGGACCAATCCATTAGCCATCTACTTACCAGTTGTTTACTAAATGGAAGAGAAAGAATCATCTTGTCCTTCACATCAGGAAACATATTGCCTGGAATACCTTCGATGAGATATGCTGGCACTATTTTGAAATGGCCAGCAGACGAGCGACAATGAGAGAGGTGCAGTGGAGCTGTGCAAGCAAGCAGCCAGGCAAGTGTGGTGAGTGAAGCTCAGCGGAATCAGGTGAGCAGGCCAGTAGATGAATGCTAGCAAGAGAGCTGCAGTGAGCCAGATGAGCAGGTCAGACAGACAACGAGCAGTAAGAGGTGCAGCGGAGCCATGCAAGTGAGCAGCTAGGCGAGAGGTGGCGAGACAGGTCCAGTGGACCTGGTGAGCAGGCCAATAAACAAGTGGCAGCAAGAGAGTCACAGCAGAGGATGGGCAGGTAGTAAAGTGACAATGGTTTCTCCCCAAAAAACATAGGGAGAATCTGCTGGTCACTCTACATAATGAGCATGGGCATTTGGAAGCGGAGAGAAATTTTAAGCTGGAAAGAGATTAGCTTACTGGCCTTGCGTGAGGAATGAAGTTGAGGGTTATTATTGATCCTGTCTACACTGCATCCAATGAAAGGTTGTATCCAGAGGTGATATTCAACAGGTTTGGACCAGTTCTGGAGAACCACTAGGGGAAATTTTGAGTAGTTCAGAGAACTGGCAAATACCATCTCTGACTGGCTCTGCCCCCATCTTTTCTCTGCCTCCTGAGTCCCAGCTGATCAGCTAGGTCTTCTTTTGTTACCCTGCACAAGAGCTGGAGTGGGATGGGAATGGAGATTTTACAGTATCCTTTCCCTGGCATGTCCACCAAGCCAGGTCCACCAAGCCATGCCCACAGAACCAGTAGTAAAAAATTTTTTGAATCCCACCACTGGCTGTATCCCACCCCTCTAGGGCTACTCCAGTGGGACACCCAGATAATCAAGGGCCTATGGAGTTAATGCGTATTGACTTTCTGTGTTTGGGACCAGGTACAAGTCGATATGGAAATGTGGTAGTAATCAATCATTTCACCCATTATGACCAGGCTTTTCCAACTAAGGATCTGCTACTGTACTGAGAGTCCTGATGAAGACGTTTTTTGTGGGTTCTTCCATTGAATACAATCTGATCAAGATACAGAGTTTGAGAGCAAAACATATCAAGCAATGGCTTGATCTGCTGGGTGTTCAGAAATCATGAGCCACTCCCTATTATCCATAAGGGGACTTTCTACCTGAGAAGTTGAACTGCACCATGATTGATTTGTTAGAGACAATGATTGTGAAAAAGAAGCAATATTGACCCTGAGCATGGCACAAAGGCAACACAGTCAGCTAATCAGTAGGAGTCCCTTTATTATCTCCAATTTTGCTCCCAATGTCCTGGTTACTTTCTGGCTGGAGGAAAACTCTCCCAGGAACAACCTTTGGCTGCAGAGAATCAAGTCCAAAACATGGTCACCAAAAACTGTAATTATGAGTCCAATCAAGGCAAAATGAGGTACAGTAATTAGTTTGGCAGGGTAGGAGCAAGAATTCCCGACATGAAGGCATGGCAATAACTCAGCATTGTTGGGAAGATGCCAGGAACACAGACAACTAAAGTCAACACCAGATAAATTCATGTTTGCTCCCAGCAGCTGCAGCATTCAGCATGCATTTCTTTTAAACTCTCATTCCCAGGTGTGGCTAATGAAGCGAATCAGGACCCTTTCCTCCCCTTAAGCCATGCAACCCACATTGCTCTCTTTTCTGTTTCTCTCTGCATGCCCTAGGATGAAAAGGGGAGGCTGGGTCTTCCTCTGAACTCCCTCTCCCTTGTTCTATCTCTTCCCCATTCTGCCCAGCCAGACTCCTACTCCCTATCAGCTGTTTGTCTTTCTCTTTGGATTCAGACTCTGGCAGGAGCATGAGAGTAGAGTAGAGTAGAGTAGAGTAGAGTAGAGTAGAGTAGAGTAGAGTAGAGTAGAGTAGAGTAGAGTAGAGTAGAATAACAGAGTTGGAAGGGACCTTGGAGGTCTTCTAGTCCAACCCCCTGCTTAGGCAGGAAACCCTACATCACTTCACACAAATGGTTATCCAACATCTTTTTAAAAACTTCCAGTGTTGGAGCATTCACAACTTCTGGAGGCAAGTTGTTCCACTGGTTAATTATTCTAACTGCCAGGAAATTTCACCTTGGTTCTAAGTTGCTTCTCTCCTTGATTAGTTTCCACCCATTACTTCTTGTCCTGCCCTCAGGTGCTTTGGAACTTGACTCCCTCTTCTTTGTGGCAACCCCTGAGATATTGGAACACTGGTATCATGTCACCCTTAGTTCTTTTCATTAAACCAGACATACCCAGTTCCTGCAATCATTCTTCATATGTTGTAGCCTCCAGTCTCCTAATCATCTTTGTTGATCTTCTCTGTACTCTTTCTAGAATCTCAACATCTTTTTTGCATCATGGCAACCAAAACTCAATGCAGTATTCCAAATGTGGCCTTACCAAGACATTATAAAATAGTATTAACACTTCATGAGATCTTGATTCTATCCTTCTGTTTATGCAGCCTAGGGCTATGTTGGCTTTGGACTCAATATATTTCTGCAGTTGTGCATGTGTACAATAGTACGGAAAATTCTGATATCAGTGATATCAATAGTACTGGACACTTCTGATATCAGTTGATATTTGGGAAGGAAGCCCAATTGCTGGTGGATTTAGGATTTGATATCTCTTTAGACCTGGCCCTGACCAGACATCACTTATCTCCCACCGGGGCTATATGGACCAACTGAGAAGGAACCTGAAGACTTTGTATGAAAAGCCTCAAGGTGCTTCAGGCAGCTGAGGCCAAAGAAATAAGAAAAAATATGGTCTGAAAATAAAGGTTTGGGACTTGCAACCTGGTAACTGAATGCAGCTGAAAAATGTAGGCATTCCCAGAAAGCATAAATTAGCTAACTGGTGGGTTTCCCAGCTTTATTTGATATGTGAGAAGCTAATTGGGCTGCCAGTGTACTGAATTCACCCAGAAGGATGCTGTATGGACTAGTGGTGGCCATCTGAGTCTATTGAGGCCACATCATCCTCATATGACATGAATATTTGTTCAGGGACTCTTAGGCTGCAGGCCTCTAAATTTGTGTCAAGAATAGGAAATGCATAGAGTCTCCAGGTGGGGGGGGAGAGCCTTCTCCATGACAGATGGAGCCCAGAGGGGGAACCCCCAATAAAAGGGACCCCTGAGCCTACTGAACCTTTGGAGAAAACCCTTTCCATCTTGGCTGAGCCAAAAAAAACAAAGAATAAAAAGGGCAATGCACCCTTTTTTCTGTAAAGTGCTGAGAAGAGCAACCAAGATGATTAGGAGACTGGAGGCTAAAACATATGATGAACGATAGCAAGTATTTGGTGTGGCTAGTATAGAGAAGAGAAGGACTAGGGAAAACATGATAGCAGTGTCCCAATATCTGAGGAGCTGCCACAGAGAGGAGGGGGTCAACCTGTTTTCTCAAAGCACCTGAAGGCCAGACAAGGAATAATGGATGGAAGTTGATCAAGGAGAGATTCAGCCTAGAAGGAGAAATTTTCTGACAGTGAGAGCAATCAACTAACAGAATAGTTTTCCTTCAGAAGTTGCAGGAGCTTCATCACTGGGGACTTTCAAGAAGAGATTGAACTGCCATTTATCAGAAATCCTAACACCCACCCACCCAAGATTTATTTATGACTCCCTGGGCCATGGCATGGAGGTGACTGTTAACTATCTGAAGATGTATTGCAGTTCAAATGCAGCCCGTTGGAATGTTAAAAGAAGATACTTTGGGTCAATGTGGGTCATCCCTGATGCATGTTGTTGGGAGTTTTGCTCAACTGTCCCTGTGCTGTCCAGACAGTATATAGTTAATGGGAATTTGAAGATATAACTACCGTTTTACTGTTCTGTCCTCTATAATTTTTGACTGAATGTGTAAAGGCAGATAGATAACTCCACAAAGCATCCATACAAAGTCTTTTTATTGGTTCATCAGGCATCCTCAATATAACTTACAGTTATGTCAAGATTCATCTCAATGTCTAACTCTTTGCATAGCTGACTTTCTGGTGTAAAAGGATAGTTCTCCTTTCATTCCAATAATAGAGGAGCAAGGGAGTGAAGCAGCAGCATGATGCTGGGTTAAGGCAAGAGTGAAGGAACCTCCCCCAACCCACCAAGGGTCAATTCAGTGACCAATCAGGACTAGAGATGTGGCCACATGACATGGACTATATTTCCCAGGATATCGTAGCTACAATTACCATGATGCATTCCCTTAAGGGGACAGCTCCCAATTCCTAACTAACTATGCCAATTCCCATTAACTATATACTGTCTGGACAGCACAGTCCCTTTTGGGTAGGAGGGTATTATAGGATTAGGAAGAGCTTCCTCAATGAAAGATATCTAATGTATAAACCTTTGATGTTTAAATCTACCATATTATACCACTTCACAAATTAGGACCTAGGATGTGGAAGGCGGGGAAGGAATCTTCTTTTTAAAAACTTGCTATCTTCTAAGGCTTTCTAATAAGGTGACATTCAATGTTTGATCAGTAAAATAAAAAATAAACATACTCATATCTGCCTGTTTTGAGAATGCTTGTGCCGAATCTTCAGTTTCCATGGAAACGGTATCTAATGTCATTTGTAGAAACAAAATGTCAACAATTTTGATGAGACTGAAGTTGGCAGAAGGCTGGGAGAACAATTTATATGTTCTTACTACCTACTGTTTAAAAAAAAAGTCTGTGGTATCTAGTTATCAATTGTCTAGACATACATGACAACAGGGGTTTTAAGATGCCCATAGAAAAGAAACATTATGAAGTAAAATACTACAGTGAAATTGCTAACCACAAGAACTTGACACTCATTTCTATATTTCCTTTATCAAGTACCTCAACTAATTCCCAAATTTTAAACCTATTAAGCCTAAACTATATTGGACTTTATATTCATCATCCCCCAAAGGGAAAGAAACATCTAGCTCAGGAGCCAAATGTGTTCTCCATCCAACATGTAGACGTTTGTCCTCAACACTGTTTGTTCTGTGCAGAAAAGTTAGGTTTCAATTAATGAATAGAGATTTTTCTTAAAATAAAATTCAATGGGTGCAGATGAGGAAAATCAATATCTGAACAGGAAGGAATGGGAATAGCAAAATAATTAGGCTTTCATAAAGCTTGTATTGATGCTTCCTTCTCCCAAGGAAATTATAGGAGGCAAAAAAAGGAAGGAAATTGGATTATTACAATATATTACTGTATGTTGTCCAGATATCTGATTACCATATAATAATCAAGGCATGGGTGGTATTCAGCAGATTCTGATCAGTTCTGGAGAACCAGTAACGGAAATTTTGAGTAATTTGGAGAAACAGCAAATCCCACCTCTGACTGGAGATTTTACAGTATCCTTCCCCTGCCACACCCACCAAGCCACGCCCAAAGAACCGGTAGTGAAAAAATTTGAATCCCACCACTGAATCAAGGTAATCAGATATCTGGACAATATACAGTACAGGCAATCTTTGACTTGTAACTGTTCATTTAGTGACAATTCAAAGTTACAATGGTACAGAAAAAAGTGACTTATGACCATTTCCACACATGATTGTTGCAGCAACCCCATGGTCAGGTTATCAAAATTCAGATGCTTGGCTACTGACTCGTATTTATGACAGTTGCATCGTCCCAGGGTCATGTGATCCCCTTTTGCAACCTTCCGACAAGCAATGTTAACGAGGAAGCCAGATTCACTTAACAACCATGTTACTAACTTAATAACTGCAACATTTTAGTTCACAAATGTGGCAAGAAAGATCGTAAAATGGACAAAACATTGTTAGCAACAGAAATTTTGGGCTCAATTATGGTCATAAGATGAGGATTATCTGTAGTTTGTTGTTTCATTTGTTTCTCTACTCTGAACCACTCAGTTTCTTACATTAGCTTGTTTGCTTAAAGGTTTCACCAAAGAAGAATCAGATGTGCTGATACTGTATGTGCGTTAGTCTAAAATACTGTATATTCCATATTTTGGAGTGATTTACACAATCCAAGGTCTTGCTGTAGTCAATAAAAAAAAGGATAAAACTCTTTATATTGTGTTGCACTATTATTCATTTAATGTGAGCTATCTGATCTCATGTCCTTAAGCATTTTTTTAAAAATCTGACTGTTCATCTGTATTTCTCATGTATGGCTCTATTCTTCTTCATCAGTTGATAAACAAAACTTCGTTTGCATGAGGAATTTATGCAGTGCTGAAGTTTTAGCACATTTCTGTTTATACATTAATCACTTCTAATCTTTAGTCCTCATATGGTAGTCTTCTATATTTTTGACAAATAATTGTTAGCCCTTTCACTGCTTTTTCTTTTACATCTTTAAACATTTTAATTATTATCTCATTTACAATTGGTGCTTGATGATGCCAGAATGATGACTCTCACACAGCAATTCTCATATGGCAAGAGCATCACACAAACTTTTATTCCCTTGCATCTTTATAGATTATCATGGTACTTTCCTTCTAACAGCTACTTTATTTCAATTTACTTTTTTTTCTAGTGCCGTACACTCAATAAATCCCACCTAATGTTTCTCTCTACAAAAATATGTCATTTTACAATCTTTTGTCTCCTTTGCTTCTATCAGTTAGTACAGGCTGAAATATTTTGTTTGATTTCTCTGACCTTCTTAAAAACATCTTTCATTTTTCTTTTTGTTGTTATTTACTTCTATTAGTTGACATACTTGATTTGTCATTTATTGCTTTACACTAAAAGTTTCTGTTTGGTTTTCATATGCTCAAAGCATCATGGAGCATCAAAAATAGAAGACGCTGTACACACTGAGACCATAACAAAATATGATCTTATTTCCTTTAAGGCACAAAGCATATGTAGTCATTATAACTATTAAGTTTAGGGTTGGGGTTGTTCAATTGACAGCTGATCATTAGATACAATAAAACAAAATTAAATAAAGTAAGAGAAAGATAAAATAGAATACAGACGGATAAAATGTGTACTAAAATACAAAACAGTATGTATACATCTAATTTTATTATAACATTGTAGCTGAAACCTCTTGTTTTCTTATGCTCAATTAACTAATCAATAAAGGTAGGTTTACTTACTTGTTCTTCTGAGCATTTACGATCTGTCCTTAGCTATCTTTTCCTATAAATTCAGGTTTTTCCATTCCTCTAACTCAGAGGTGTCAAATTTGCATCATCACGGTGTTCTCACATGACATATTGCGACTTTCCCTCTTTGCTAAACCAGGTGTGGACATGGCCAGCACATTACGCATTCAAATTACAGGCTGCAAGTTTGACAGTCCTGCTCTAACTTAAACTTTCCAATCATCTAATAAGAGTACCATTATGTTATAGAGACTACATTGAAAGTTTAATTTAATTTGCCATAGAACTCCTTAATGCCTTCCTTCGTTGCAATTATAATAGCTATATATACTTATATGGTATTGATATTCACTGATTATCCATTAATTCTAATGCATATGATCTTGTTGCCTGTGAGGCTCTAGTCAACGACATAGTTACCTATGTCCTTTTGGTGTATTATTGCCATTTCATTTATTTGCGTGTTCCTATGTTCTGAACAGTATGCCGCTGTATTTCAAAGTATCTGTTATGGCATTCAAAAGCTGACTTCTATGGGTAGTTCTCGACTTACAACCATTCATTTAGTGACCTTTCAAAGTTACCACAGCACTGACAAAAGATGATTTACCGCCCACCCTCATGCTTATAACTGCCCAGCTTCTCCAAGGAACATGATCAAAATTTGGGCATTTGGTAACCAGCATATATTTATGGCAGTTTCAGCCTTCTTGGGTCAGGTGATCACCATTTGCAATCTTTTCAGCTGATTTCCAACAAGCAAAGTGAATGGGGAACTCAGATTCCTTTAATGACCATGTGATCCATTTAATAACTACAGTGATTCATTAACTTTAGTACAAAGATCTTGTTCTGACCCAGCTCCCAAACAGGACAAACTCTCTGTAGTTAAACAAATGTTCCCTTTATTAGGACTGCCAACAGCCCTGGCAAAAATCTCTCTCTCTCATACAGCAGGCTAACAGGTCTATCCCACAGGGAGATGAATAGTTGTCTCCCATGCCTATCCATCTCTGCCTCCTGCCTTTTATCCCCAGAGCCAGGATGGGGCTTTGCTAGCAACGGTGGCTCTTCCATCCCAAGGATCGGAGCATAGATTTCCACTGCTGTCCTCTCCTCTGCCTTCTGTGCATCCACGCACTGGACCCAGCTATTCCACCTCTTCCTCGTCGGTCACCTCCAGACCTGGCGCAAAAATATATCATTTAGTATTCTTCATTTCTATCTTAACAATGTTGAATTCATTGCTTTCCACATTCCATATTTCAGTTAGGTGTCCTTGTAAAACATTAAACTTCTTTTTCTGAATGACTTTGGTATGGCCACATCATATTTAAGTCTTTAATTAATTAAAAGGGTTCCTTTCTGCTGTGTCCTAACACGCATGCCCGAAATCCCCGCGTGCTGATTGGTCAGGACGCGGGGATTTCGAACCGGC
>BHEV01033558.1:0-15922 GCA_004319985.1 Emydocephalus ijimae
ATTTTGTTACATTTATTTATTGACAAGCATTCCACTGAATTACAGTAGCTATTTTATCAAACATTTTAATCATACATTGTTTCATATTTTCTAAAATTATTTCTGTTTCTAATATCATAATACTATCTTATGTACCTTTGCAGAATCCCTTTTTGCATTAAATTTTCACCCATTATCTCTAAATAGGCCCTGTTTCTCTATATTTTGTTTCTGTCCTTTATAACTTCTTTTCCTTTTTTTCTTCCCTCTCTTCTTCTCCCTCCCCTTTTTACCCCCTTGTCTCTCTACTTCTAATTCTCTCTCCTGCATTTCCCTCTTCTGTTGCTTTCTGATTTTATACTTATTTTTCACTCTATTCTTTTTTTGGGTTGTTATTCCCAATCTTAAACTTTCCATTCTCTTTCCCCGCTTTCCTTTTTTCCCCCAACTAAGATGACTTGTTCATTAAAGATGGTTTCTTCTTTGTCCCAATCTTCTTGTTCTGCAGGCATTTCTTGTTGTTTCTCATAGTTCCAAATCTCCATTTCCAAGAACTGAAATACAAAGCCAAAATAACCTCTCCCTTCTTGTGCATCTTCTTTGTACTTTTTTTTTTACGTTTTCAATTCTTCTAAAAGTGGAGCCATTTTAAACACTTTTAAACAACCACCCAATTGATTTTAGTCATTCAAATGCAGTAACCAAGAATCCAGAGATCACCAAATAATCCAAATAGTCCCAAGCTGTTTCTTCTGATTTCTTTTTTCACTTTCTGTTCCTGGGGTTTTCCTATTTTGTTTCGATGTTTCAGTTAAGATGTTTTTGAAATCTTGTTGAGATTTTACTGTAAGTTCTTTTTAATTCCAGGCAGTCTCCTCCCTTCCAGATCCTGCCCTTTTATTCTTTTTCTCTCCTTTCCTGTTTTCAAAAGCTTTTAATTATCCAGAAATCTTTATTATCCCTTTGAATTTTTATTTTCAGCATTAAATGCCTATTAATGTCAAAGTGGATTTTTTTCCCCAATTCCTTGCTTAAGTCTCTTAGCTGTCAGTATAGAAAGAAGAGGAAAAAAAACCAAATCCTTTCCCTTTTCTCTCTCCTTCGCTGCTTAGAAATCTTCTTTGAGAACAGTGTTATTATTATTTTTTAATAGTTTAAATTCCAGGGTACCTTATTTGTTGCTTTTGCTGTTTGACCTGGTCAACCAAAACTTTATCTTCTTATCTTCCTCCTGCACATTCTTTTCCGGTCGAATTCTTCTTTGTGGTGGCCATTTCTGACCACTGCTGCAACCGCCTTTGGGAAAGGGAGTAATGGCCAGCTGAGAAGGAGAGATGCGGCTCTCCTCAACCCTGCAGGCAGTCTCCCCCTTCTTCACCAGCTCTACGGGGTGGCTTAGCCCTGAAAGCAGCCGGCTCGGGGTGCTCCAGCGGTGACCATGGATCGAAGACTTGCAGAAACGAGGTTTCGGTCTGTCGCCGAAGAAGCTCAAACCAGAAGCCAACAAGGAGCACTCTTAATGTTTGCATGATTGTTTTTCTAGTGTACAATGAGTCATATCCTTATGTAGTTAGCATTAGAGTTTGAATCAGCAGAATTGTGCTCAAGGAGTATTCTAGTTGGGGGAAGATTGTTTTTCCCATTTCCCCCTTTGGATTGTGAGTTTGGGGGACCATCTGGGAAGGTGTGGCACCAAAGGTTTTAGGAGGAATGTGAATGACAAAAATCATTTCCTTCTTTCCCTGCCTCCAAGCAGGAGTGCAATGCATTACCATTTGTTCCATAGATTGAAAGTCTTCTTTAAACAGAGGATGGCACAGAACACACTTTTATTCTGACTTACCTGGTTGAACTAAGCCACTGCTCAAACCCCATGATTACTATTTGGACACTTTGCTGAATGAAACCTGCTTTAGTTTCTCTCTCTTTCTCTCTCCCTCCCTCTCTCTCTCTCTCTTTCTCTCTCTGGAAAAAGAAATGAAAATGTCATCCTTTCAATTCCTTTAATGCCATTAGTTTGTGAGTCAATATACTGTAGCTGGACTTCATATATCAAATTTTTTTAGACACTAAATACTTAAAAAATCACATTGAAAAGCCCTTATGGCACTTGCATATGGCTAAATATTTATTTATTTATGTGATCTAGATACCACCCATGTCATCTAGAGAAACTAGATGAAATTATCTAATAGCAATCCTGATTCCCACCCACCCCCTTGCAAAAATGTATTTCTTCATTAGATTTGTATTTTGCTTTTGATTTAGATTTGTATTAGATTTGTATTTTGTCCTATATATTGTTTCTCTACATTGATAGATGTTGCTTCGCTCTAATGTTCCCTCTGCCAAAATTGTTGCCATTGCAACAACAATAACAAAATCAGCCCATTTTAAAGTTGAAATCATAGGTTTAATCAAAAGAAGTTCTGGGGAAGATTCTGCCTCTGTTTCAGGTTTGTGAGATACTTTAGAATAGATCTGGAAAACATGCCAGATGGGGCAGGCTGGGGAAGAGCTAGCAGAGCTCCTACTATCTGAATAGAAGTATTTTTATATAATATTGAATTGAATGAAATGTTTACTTTAAACATACATACCGGGGGTTATTATCGTGTATTAAAATATGTTATTTATTTTTAACCCAAAGGATCCATTGGTAGTGAATCTTTCAAATCCTGGATCCCTGACTTCAGCCATGCTCCTGTTCCTTCATAGCATGAAAGATGCTGGGAAAGGTCCTCTTTCTCCTAAAATTTTGTTCAACCAGCTCTGCCAGAAGTAAGGATACTCTTCTATCAGTAGTAACTTTCATGTAGAAAGTATTTACCTATTTAAATTTAAAGTGATTTAATTAATATGACTTACGGTATTTCAATTGACAGAGATGCACTGTACTGTTTAAAATTTAAAACAGTAAGCATTTGCATTTTGTTATGAGTACCCCCTTCCTAGGTATTAATAACCTACAATAAGTTTTAAACAAAAGCAAAAAAACCAGACAATTTCTCTTTCCATAGCAACTGTTTAGTGTCTGGTACTGTTAATTTTTTTAGTGTTGCAGCTGTTGGATATTTTGCTAAAACAGATTGTATGCATAACTACAGGCTCCCTTTTGTTTGTTTCCACTATTCTGAATATTAGGGATGCAGACTTTTGACTTATCTAGAGGCTTAGCGACTCATCAAACATTTATATACTTTTAAGTAAAGTATTCTTTTACCTGTTGCAGCTGACAGAAATTGTGAAATTGGGTATTACGGTGATCATACTCCTGATTGTATAGATTTCTAAATTATGTAAAATGTTCACAGAAATAGAATGGGTTACTTTCCATCATTATTATAATTTTACTGCTTTAATATTGCTAAGTAAGAGTTTCCTTAGAATAATCAGTAGGTGATTATTTAATGTTTATTCTGATATTACCGTGTTTCTCCAACAATACGGTCTTCACCAATAGGAAGGCCCAGCATGATTTCTAGGCATGAGGTGAAATTAAGCCCCCCAAATTTAGGCCTATTTAATCCATGCGTTTCCCCGCCATTTCTCATATTGTTCGTTAAAACTACACGAGATGAAGAGAAATGGGGGGAAGGGGAGGGAGAAAACTTGCCTTTAGGAGCGCCCTGCAGGTAGTCTAGGCTAGAATACCCCAATCTACTACTGATAGAACATCGGCCGATAGAAGCTCCCCAAAGGCAGAGTCACCAGCCACTTCTATCGTCCAGTAGAAGCGGCCTTGGGGGCGAGCGCCCATGCACACTCCTGTCAGGAGCACTCCGCGGCCTTGCCCTGAAGTGGCTGGTGACTCTGCCTTCGGGAAGCTTCCATCGGCTGATAGAAATGGCTTCGTGGCAAGGGGACTGCGCGTGGGTGCTGGCCCCAATGCCGCTTCTATAGGCCAATAGAAGCGGCTGGTGACTCTGCCTTCGGGAAGCTTCCATCGGCTGATAGAAACGGTTTCGTGGCGAGGGGACTGCACGTGGAATCTCGCCCCGAGGCCGCTTCTACCGGACAGTAGATTTCCTCTCCCATGCACACTCCCACCTAGAGCACCCCATGCACACTCACCTCTCCACAACGCCACTTCTACCTGCCGATAGAAGCGGTTGCCTTCAGGGAGCTTTCATCAGCCAATAGAAGCAGCCTTGTGGAGATCTGAGTGCGCTTGGGGCGCTCTAGGTTGGGGTGCATATGGGGGAGGAAATTAAGTTACCCCCGAAAAAACGTCCTAGCCGTTTTTTCAGGGCTCAAAAAAAAAAAAAAAGACCTGGCCTTATTTTATGAGAAACATGGTATAAAATATGTTATTTATATTTAACCCAAAGGATCCATTGGTAGTGAATCTGTGACTTCTTTCTCCACGAACCGGGAACTAAAAGAGAATAGAACAAGAAGTAGAATTTTTCCAATATTATTCTTTCTAGATTATTAGAGAGGGAGGATAAAAATATTTTGATAGGTCTACACTAATTCTCAATACTGTATCATCAGTCATGGCACCATCCAAATGTTCAACTCCAAGATTTTCCCAACCATGACCATTGGTATGAATTCTGGGAGTTGAAGTGCTCACATTTAGAAGCAACTAATTAGGAAAAACTCCACCAAATGATTTGAAGCCCATGTTTCTGCCCAAGAGAGACATTTATCTCTTCTGAGATAAGGCTTAGAGTGGTTGACTCAGCCTTCCATCCTTCTGAGGTTGGTAAAATGAGGACCTGGATTGTTGGGAACAATAAGCTGATATTATAAACTGCTCAGAGAGTGCTGTAAAGCACTATGGAGCAATATATAAATCTAAGCGCTGTTGCTATTGCTATCTCATTTCCATCATTATCAAAAGGGTGTTTAGCAACTTTGATAATTACTTTTAGATCTGTAATTCCCTGCCAATCAAAATCCAGTTAGGACCTCCTTTGATATCTTTCCACTGGCAAGCACAAAATGATCTTATTAAGATGTTATATCAGTTGCTGAAATAGAACTGCTAAGCTCAGGTTCTGCTTATGTGAAAAACACAAATGCAGTTATTTTTAAATTATGTTTTCTGGATTGCGAAATTGTTCAATAAATAACATCTAAAAGCAATTTTTCTGAAAGTAACAAAGTTCTTTTTCAAGCAAGTGTGTTCTAAAGCACATAGACCAGGCCTTTTCAATATTCTGCTAGAACTACCATAGAATATGAGACTGATGTTAATAATAGATTAATCAGTTCAGGCTCTGACTGAGTAATTAGCAAGATTCTTTGTTTTTTTTATAATTGAAACTGGAGCCTGAGTTACAGCTGTAAACTTTAGGCTAAAGTAGATGACGTGTTATAATAAAATAAATAGTTTAGTTTAGGATTTTTTTCACGAACAAGTGATAATCTATGGTTTAATAAAGGAATATCTCTTTTCATTCTTTTCGGTGTTCTACAATATTACTTTATACTGATTGTTTTTGTAATTTATTTATCTCTTAGCCACACTAAAAAAATGTAGAACTTAATCTTTGTAGGGGAACAAATAGAAATGATTTTTTGCATTTAATTTTATTTGTAGTTAATGTTTACACAGCATATACTGCATATTTAAAAAGAAAATTGAATCACGGCATTACTATGCAACAGACAGGTTATCTAATAATCTACTTGATTTAAAATGAGTATACATTTTAAAATCAATATACAATAGAATGATCATATTCAGATAATTATGTTTTTCTAAAGTTGAGTATTAAGATAATAAACATGAATAAGTGTGGCATAGCTGTCTTAATCATCCTTCACTGCTTATGGCGATTAACAGTAATTCAATCTGTTCAGTTATTCATTCTCTAACGCCATACAACAGGTTGTATCATGTTGGCACTGGCTTCCATATGTCAAGTCGTCTGGGAGTGGTCAGTTCAGTCAACCATTCCAGAATCCTCCATTTTTGCCAGGGATTTTCCTGGAAGCATATTTTCAAGGGGAGAGGAATGCACATCTTTTAGTTGTCAAATCCAAACATATCAATGTGGACTACAGCTTCTGTTCCCCTGCTTCACATATTTCCCATCTTATTTTAGTTTTCTCTCAAGGTTTTTTGAAAAAATCCTTTTCATTTTATCTAAAATGTATTTAAATTGTACTGGACATTATGATGATAATAGTAATAATAATAATAACATGCAATAACAGATGTCTGCCATGTAACACCCCAAATTTAACAATTGTTGATAATAAAGACAAAAAAAGTCTGGATAACTTGATTTTAATGAGGGCAATATCAGGCTTGTGTTTGACCTTGAGGGGCCAGGGTGGGCGTGGCCAGGGTGGGTGTGGCCAGCTTGAAATCACCTTGGGTTGCCTGTGATGGCCTGAACACTCTGCCAGCAAAAATGGGCTCCCAAACTCCATTTTTTGCCTGCAACAGCCTCTTGCAACCCTCTGCCAGTGAAAATGGAGCTTGAGAGGGTTGGCCCTCCCTAGCTCCATTTTTACTGGCAGAGGGTTGCGGGAGGCTGTTGCAGCCCAAAATGGAGCTCAGGAGCCTGATTTCACTGGCAGAGGTACTGAGGGCCCATCCTTCACTGTTTCCAGGGCAGCCCTGCAGGCAGATCTAAGCAACCCGCAGGCCAGATCCGGCCCACACGCTTTGAGTTTCACACCCCTGGGATAGTGGATGTTGTTGTACAGGAAACAGCAGAATAGGAGAGTAAGAACTGGAGAAAAATCACAAAATACAAAGACCTTCAAGTAGAAGTGACAAAAGAAAGGAAAAGTAATAATAATAGGCACTTTGATAGTGCAATCCCCAAACAACTGGAGCACCAGTTGAACACCATTGGCATTGACAAATCATCATCAATCAAGAGTCCTGAAAATTTGGTAGACAGACAAGAAAATAAACAAATGGATCATTGATCTCTTGCCACTTATCATCTATCTCTTCCCACTTATGACTATAATCGTGTTGCTTGTATCTTTATAATTTATATTGTTTTATTTGTTTTCTTAGTATGTTTTGATTGCATATTAGTAATCTGTGACTATTATTAAGTATTGTATCTTATGATTCTTGATGAATGTATTTAATTTTTTCTTATGTACACTGAGAGCATATGTAATAAAGACAAATTTCTTGTGTGTCCAATCACACTTGGCCAATAAAGAATTCTATTCTATTCTATTCTATTCTATTCTATTCTATTCTATTCTATTCTATTCTATTCTATAAATCAGGGTTCTTACTTGAGGCATAAATGACCAGGCTCTCGTGCTCTAATACTGGGAAAGATGGAAGGAAAACAAAGAAAAGAAAAGGATGACCTGTAAGAAGGTAGATGGACTTAGAGTGGTGATGTTGGAAGAGTTGAAAGATCAGGTTAGAAATAGATTGTTGTGCAGAAAAACCTAACTATTGTATAAATTTATTGTGAGTTGAAAATGACTTGATGGCACACAATCAAATCTATTAGGGCAGAATACAGATACAGAAAACTGAAACTAGTGAGAGAGCCAGAAATAATAATTACTTTCCTCTCTTTCTCTCTTTTCTCCTTTCTTTCTTTTCCTGTTTGCTCAGTTGTTTTTAGAATTGTTTTCCATAGAACAAAAACTGCTGAACAAAAGGCTTGCAAAATATTTTTGAAAATTGGGCCAAAGGCTACATGAAATTTGCACTGAGACTGTAAGTTAATACTCCTGGTTTCAATCGTTCCTAAAAGCAATGTCTCTGGGGATTATCAAGGATATGGTAGAACTTTTATAGAACTTGAGGAAATGTGATAGCTATTTTTTCTGTAGCATAGGACCTTCTTTGATGTCTGAAGTTTTGAAGCTGTGCTTGGAAACTGCCCCATTTTCTTCTCCGGATTCTTTTGTATATATTGTTTTCTCTCTTATAGTTATTAATATGTGAAGCTACCTAAGGTCTTTATTGAAAAGGTCCTCTCAGGGCAAATGACAAATGCAATTATTGTGTATAGGATAAGTTGCTGACATACATGAAAACTACTGTTCAGAACATCTTTCCTTAGGCAGCAAATAAAAATTTGCCTCCCTGAAATTTTACTGAAAACTCCACTAAGCTAGCAATATGTTCTTTCTTCTCATAGTCTGGGTTTTTTGGAAAGCACCCTTAAGCTCTGTTCTGTCAGTTGTAGCCTACATCAAATATAGAAAAGGACAGACAACAGTTATATGCATATGCCATGCTCCACTAGTCAGTGCAAAGAAAGGGCAACTTGAAAATTTGCTGGTGATGGGCAAGAGGAGAAATGGTGGGAGGCAGGGATGGGTCACTCATAGGGAAAGTGGTGTTGGTGTATATACATTGGTTCCATGTTCCTGGCTCCTGGACTTGGCCCCCAAGATCCAGGGGTCTGAGCTTTTAGCTGTTGATGAATTGCAGTTTAGACTGTAATGAGCTCTCTCACACCCATGGATGAATAGTGAATGACAGAATAATAGAGTTGGAAGGGACCTTGGAGGTCTGGAGCTGACCTGACATGCCTTGCTAAAACTTGGCTTAGTATGGAAGGGAAAGACCCCTGGGAAATGTGCCCTGTTGGATGTGTAACCCATGGACCCAAGGACAGGGGTGGTAGAATGGCTATTGTCATCCTTGAGTTTCTGGTAGCTTTTGCCTTGTTTCCCCATATAAGCAGACACGAGACCCTGCTGATTAGATGGGAGAGCTCTTACTGCACTGGACTTTGTGCTGTGTGACAGTTTCCTAGTTGGCTGCTTGCCGTTTTAGAGGACTTAATTCTGCTCTCTTTAGGTGCAAAGCAGGAGAATGTATTGTCACCCTAGACCAGACCTAGACCTGACCTAGAATTAGATCAGGTTTTTATTTGGTGTGATCTGTGATATGAAGTCAACATTGCTATTAATCTTTATCAGGTCATTTTGAGTTCCCTGTACCTACTCCTCACTACAGGGAGTAAGACTGGGTTTTTTTGTTCCATTCAAAATGTGAAAGGAACAGAAAAAACAAGTTTCTGATGTATGGTTTTGGCGATTACACAGTAGAGCTTCTAGAAAAAAGACAATTGTTTTGTAACTGTAGAGTAAGAGGTAAAGTTATAATTATACTTGCAAGTACTGTAAAGAAGATCAGAAACTTCTTTGTATCTTTTTCTTTTTCTATTTCTCTTTTACCTTTATCCCCTCTCCCCCTTGTTACGTTTTTGGGCTTATCTTTGATTTTTTTTTCCTTTTCTTTTTCTCACTTCTTATTAGCTTGTATTAGTCTTGATATTCTTTTAAAAAACGCTTCATAAAACTGTGCTCCTCAAAAAAGACTTATTAACTTGGTCTTCCTCTAGGTCCTCGTATGATCTTAGGGTTTCACAGGGAATTTGGGGGTGTCATTGCCTGGAATAAGGGGGTGATGACAGTCTTAGATTACCTGCATCTGAGAAAACTATATATGCACCCAGAGCAGAGGTGGTATTCAGTAGATTCTGACCAGTTCTGGAGAATCACCTCTGACTGGAGATTTTTCAGTATCCTTCCCTTGCCACGCCCACCAAGCCACACCCACAGAACCGGTAGTAAACAAATTTGAATCCCACCACTGATCCATAGAGTTCCTTAGTTTACTGGCAAACTCTGGGAGAGGAGATGATACAAGAAACATGTAGAAGACAGCTAGAAGAGGACAAATCTGAGTTCAAATGAATGTTTTTTAAATTAATTACTTAGGGTAATAACATTATATTTTTTAAATTGAGTTATTTAGGGTGATAACAGCAACAAAACACAGTTATTTTTCTTCTCTTATAACCATAGATGGCTAGTCGGCAGCCATATTTAGGGCGACAGTCTGTCTGAGAAAGGAAGAATTGGGGAACATTTTAATTTTAATTTTGTCATGTCTTTGTTCTATACTACATTTTTGAATTGGTTTTGATCATCCTGTGTTAGCCTTCCAGAGTCACAGTTTGTGAGTTGGATGGTCATAAAAATTGATTGAACAGCAACATCCATTCTTCCAATAAGAAAGCAGCTTTCCTTTTCCAGGAAGAATTTAAAAAATGATGTTGCATTTAGGATTGTCATATTAAAATGTGACTGATCTTTTCAGTTTCACAGATAAGCTCAAAAGCTTTACTAGCACCTCCCTGACATATACCTTCATCAATCTAAAAAAACAAAACAACCCTCAACTTTCCTGCCTGGTCACCTTGTAGTATTCTTTATCACAAGTGACTCGGTGAAATGATAAGTATCATATTTTTCATCTTCCAGTTTTGTTTATAGAAATGCAATGATTGGGCTAGCAGCTAAATATTTTCCCATATTAATCTCCCAATGGTTATAAATCTTTTAAAAAACTGTCTCTGAATTAAACAGTTGGGCTCTTTGATGCACTGCTTCCCAGCCATCAGAATGAATGTTTTGTCTTAGGAAATGCCTGTCTTAGGAAATCAGAGTGATTCTGTTGATTTGTGAGAACAAAATGAAAATAAAAACCACACATTCATAGCATGGTATCAATTTGATTAGATCTTATCTAGGACAATATACGCTAAAATACTCTGTAATTTTTTTGGCAAGATGCTTAGGCAGTATGAGAAGTTTTGAGGAAGCTGGGAAAGAGATGGGGGAACTTAAATCAAAATAAAAAATAGGAAAGAAGTTCATTAATAGATGGCAACTCAGGCTGGGTTACAGAATGCCCAGAAGATGAAATTCAGAACATTCAGAGATTTTGCCTTGATGAACTCCTTAGTAAAAGAAAGCTGGAAATTCCTGTTGCAATTTCCAAGATTCTATACCTTACAGCTAATTCTTGTGCAGATAGTCCTCAATTTACAATTACAATTGAGCCCAAAATTTATGTTGCTCAGTGAATCTGGTTTCCGCGTGAACTTCGCTTGTTGGAAGACCGCAAAAGGGGATCATATGACCCCAGGACATTGCAATCATCATAAATGTGAGTTGGCAGTCAAGCATCTAGATGTAAATAACATGACCATGGGGATGCTGAAATGATCCTAAGTGTGAAAAAATGGTCACAAGTTGCTTTTTTCAAGTTGCTGTTGTCACTTTGAATGGTCACTAAGCAAACTGTTGTAAGTTGAGGACTACTTGTATTAAAGGTCCACGGTTGAGTGATTTTGCTTTGTGGATTATGACCTGCAGCATGGGGCTTAACAGGAAGTTGGTAGCCCACCCAAGTAACCCTTCTGGCAGAAAATTCTGCAAAAATTACCACAATCACATAGCAGATGACCTGATGTATAATTATGGTATGACAACCCTGAGATAAACTGGGCTGCAAGGGAGTGACTGGCCAAAGTAACCTTCCATGGTGGAGAATTGATAAGAACCTGGTCTTCCCTATGCCAGTAGAACACCTTATTCTATGTTGCTTACATTCATGGTGGTCCAGCTGGAAGAGAATAATCTGCCATTTTTGTCACACATTAAGACTTGTCATCTTTCAACCAGATTTCACATTTAGAGTCTTTTTGGAAATTAAAGGTACTTTCCATGTTTTGTCCATCTCTCTCACACTTTGATCTGTGTTTCTCACCCTCTTTCTGAATATTGTTTTTCTCTCTGCTCATCACAGCATCATTGTTCTTGAACATATGTTTGCATGTACATGTTAAACCTCTACTTTTAAGCCTTATAACTCCTTCTCCAGAGACTGTCCATTTTCCCCTCTGCAGGGCCCCTCGGTTTAAAGGATTTCAACAACAGGACAGCCAGGAAGTGCTCCACTACCTGTTGGATGCAATGAGAATAGAAGAAACAAAGGTGACGTGTTTATTTTTGATAAGAGAATCAGTTTGACTCAAATTATTTCTTTTTTTTTAAAAAGTGCTATTTTATGCTATATACTAAGAAAATGATTCGCTTTGATCTGCATCTTTAAGATGCGTTGCAGGTCTTCAGTGTAGTACTGATGATGACTATGACACTATTTTGGTGTAATAGTCAATTCTTCCATTTATTAATTTTAAATGTTTATTAATTGAATACCATCTGATTGCTATGTGAATTTGTTTTGCAAATCAAACTTAAATTTGCTCTCATATTTTACTGTGTTTAGAGATTCACTCAAAGTTCTTCTGTTCTATGCTCTTGTTCTGTGCTCTTCTTTTTACATTGTAATATAATATATATTATACTAATGTAATAAAAACATTTATTGATGATAGGTAATTTCTAAACTATTCTGTGTACAATTTCAGTGTCTTAACAAAAGTATACTTATAAAAGAATTATAAGCAGCCTGACTGATTTCCTGAATGAATGTCCCTACGCAGTGTACCTGTCAATCACATTTTAAAATATTTATTTAAAATGGGAGTTTATAAAGCACAACTATAGCAGTTGTATCTTTGACTTTGCTAACTCATTAGCTAAATGTCAAAGTGCCTATCTGCACTATTTTCCCAGTCCTCCTCCCCTCCTATCTTTTAAATTCGAGGCTTTAAAGCAGTAGCTTCTAAAACAGAAGCAGTAATAATTTCAACCAGAAAATTTTTTTCTCTAGTTCTGCAGTCAAGCTGTGAATTTCTGTTGCTTTTTTTATTTGAAAGAATACATTGAATCTAAGCTGTCTGAATAATACAGTATATGATCTATTACAGTGTTCAGGCCATATCAGACCCTTTGGCTGTTCCTGCATGGCCTGCAAGGGTGGCTTTTATTTTGAAGGTGACTGCTATTTATTTTCGTTTAGTTTAGTTTACATAATGTGTCTATATGAATGCTTACGCTCTATTGGTTTGGCCTCTCATGTGACCCTTTGGGAAAATAATTGCCCACCCCTGATCTATGATGTTTTCTTTCCTTACAAACCCTTAAAAAGTGGTGCTTTGATTACTATCCTATAGAGAGTTCCCGCCCCCTCTGAATATGGACAGAAGTATGCCTTATTCAATTGGTGGCTATTGAACCACTGGAGTTTTTCTACTGGTTGAATGGAGTAGATTGCTATTCATCCTACCCTTTATGTTCCCTCAACTTTTCTTCCAAAGATTTGAGGGGGAGAACTTACTAGAATAGTGCTGGAACCTGGAAAGAGATAGGACAATGATCAAAATGCCTCTTCTGTCCTAACCCTCAGTGGTAAAATAAAACTCTTCCATTGAACATAACTGAACTTATTAATTTAGTTATTTTGATATTACCCAGGATCTTTAATTTCATACTGGCTATATAAGTGTGATAATACATTACATTGGACTGCTTTTGACTCTAGCATCTAAACTCCACAATCAATTATAAAAATGTGGCCTGGAATGCTAATGGATGCCTGACAATCTGATGAAGTGATACCACTTTTTGTGCCAGTTATATTAGATGCCCATCAACTTGTAGAATACTATTTAGAATGCTGCTTTTATGCCATTAAAGATCACAGATAGTCCTTAATTGTGCTTGAATATTCTAGATCAGGTGATCTAAATTACCGATATCAGTTCAATTATGTATATCCCATTCTGCTATTCTGTCATGCTATATTCATTAAAATTGCCGGATTATCAAATATAAGATAGTTCTTATTTATCAATATTTTGTGTTATATAGCTTAATTACAAACTTTTGAAGCTTCACAAATTATATATTTAATTTGAGCAGGAAGTTAATACCCTCATTCCATTTTCCACAGCCTCAAATTCTGTATACTTTCTTCATCACAATGAGCACTGTTTTAAATGTGTTTGGGGCTGATAATTTCATTTGCAAGTTCATATATAAAGGTGAGAGTCTGAAAGAGAAAGATAACTATCTTGATTTTAGCCCATTGTGAAATTATATACTAGGAAAAATTTTAATTCCCAAAAGAGCACTATCTGATACTGCATTAGTAGAGATAAATCAAAATGATCCTATCATCCCTTTTCATTGTTGCCCAAAATCCCACATTCCCTTCTTCTTTTCACTTTAAGGAGCACAAATGTTGAGCCTGCATCAACAATTAAACCCATATTTCGCTGTAAAGAAGCAATATAGCAAATGGGAGATTTTATTACCTCAGGCTTCAAAGCAAGGGGCATTACTAATAAAAGCTGTTGCGCTCCCTTCCCTCCCCTTCCACTTTTCAGGTTTCTATATGATCATGGCAAACGGAGAATGTCAGAATCTGGACCATCTTGTGAGCAGTGACAGTTGTGCCAGCCTGAACAAACCTGAGTAACATTGTCTGTCATGGGAATACTGCAGCTGTTAATTGTACTATTGTTACAGAGTGTCACTATGGTGACTTTTTTTTTTTAATTGAAGAAAACCTCCAGCAGTCTGTCTGCCACCAGAATCCTTTAAAACCGATTAGAACGACTAAGCACTCTGTTCTCATGTCTCTCTTAAACATGGTTCCTGTTATGAACTAATAAAACACTTAAATAAAGTTTAACAAAAGCTTTAGAAAATAGCAGGGTTCTAGCCCTGCACTTCTGATTGGCCGTAATAGCGATATCGGATTGGTCCGTTCAGGAGAATCTGATTGGCTGTTAATGAGCCACTCTCATTGGTTAACGGGGTTAACACTCCACGTTTCCTATTGGTTACTAGAGCAGCAGCTTGCCTATAAAAGGGCTGCTGTTGCCCTCGGGTTTTGCTCTGTTCAGAATGTTTAATAAAGAGTTTGAAGTTCACTTTTCACCGTCTCGTCTCCGTTCCTTGCGCCCATGCGCAGAACATAACACTGGTGACGAGGATGGGATACGGAGACGTCAGAGCTGACTGAACACTACAGAGCACTAAACAGAGCATGTGGCTGAAGGTGCATCAACGGCGGAAACCATGACCGGCAGCACCATACCACCCGCTCCATTCGACCCGGCACGAAAGACTGGGACTCATACATGGACCGGTTCCAGATGTTTCTGGAGACCAACAACTTGTTTTTAAGATGGCTAAGGCACTGGCGAAACCGGCTGAGGTAAAATCTACGGGCCCACTATGCACCTACCGTACCAACGCTTGTCCAAAGACATGAATTTTACCAGAGAGACCAGCGGAAAGGAGAAAGAGTTGCAGATTTCATCGCGGATCTCTGGAACCTGGGAGGCCTCTGTGGGTTCGCCGACCTCGAAGAAGCTCTAAGAGACCGAATAGTTCTGGGTTTAGATGCACTGCACGTGCAAAGTAAGCTGATGGCGAAAGGCGACATCAGCCTTGCAGATACCATCGCTGACGCTACTGCAGCAGAAACAACCAGGAAGTCGGCTGCCCGAATGCGCTGCACCAACACCCCACTCTGCCAACTCACCGACGAAACCTCACCTTGTCTTGAGGGACATGCAACGGCAACCTACCACGAGGACCTCGAATCGTCATCAGAAAGTGATGAGGAAGAAGTCAATCGGCTCCGGTCTGAACGAGACCAACGCCACCAGCGTAACCAGAGACTGCAGTACCAATGCGCAGGTTGTGGGGCAAACCACCCACGATCAGACTGCAAATTCCTCGACGTGCTGTGCCATATTTGTGGGAAGAGAGGCCACATCGGAAAGGTCTGTCGAAGCAAGCTAGGATCCAGCCCACTTCAGAGGGGGACCAACTACCGCCAACCCACAGGAAGTCGTCCTGTGAATCGGGAACATTCGAACCACCAATGGAACAACCATTCCTACAGAAATAAACCACTAGCCCATTCAACGAAACGAGAAGAGGCACACCAAACCATCACGATTGGTCACGCCTCATCATTAGATACAAAAAAAGATCCAAGTGAAGGTCGCCATCGAAAACCAGCCCTGCGTGATGGAAGTCGATTCAGGATCGTCCCTCTCGATGGTTTCCTGGAAGACCCTTAAACAATTGATCCCTGCCGTCCGGCGGCAAGACCTCAGAACCCAAAGAATCATTCTCAAGGACTATCAAGAAAACCGAATTCCGGATCCAGCCTAGTCCAGGTCTCATTCAAAAATCGTACTGCATCTTTACCATTGACCGTCGTCGACCGTGATCGGCCTAGCTTGTTAGGCCTTCAATGGTT
>BHEV01033561.1:0-12329 GCA_004319985.1 Emydocephalus ijimae
GGTGAAAACTGTGGCCCTGGGCTGCTTTCCCTGCTTACGCCAGTGCTGTCTTCCGGGTTCCCTGGATCTGTTTCCATCACAGTGCAGTCACGCGGCGAGGCCACTCCCTGGCTCGGTTCTCCTTCTGACGGTGAGTATCCCCTGGTTGGTTGTGTAGACTGTTGGGTTTTGATTGTTATTTCTTCTTCGGCCTCCTCAATGTTCCTTTCCCCCCCAGCTACAGATTCCGGGGCTGAGATAGGACTAGGTGCTAATCTGGAACGGAGTTGGTCTATGTGGCGTTTCCACATCTTACCATCTGCAGTTTGTAGGCGATAGGATCAGGGTCCCATAAGTTGCGTTATGGTAACGGTGACCCACAATGGGTCACCCCAGAAGTTTTTCGCAAACACGAGGTCACCTTCCTGAAATGCCCGAAACTTGCTGCTGGATCCTAAGGGTTATTCCAGCGTGTAGTTTCGGTGGAGGCGATCGAGATGCGAGCGAAGTTTCCGGCCCATCAGGAGTTCAGCTGGGGTTTTGTTCGTGGTACTGTTTGGGGTTATGTGCTGGAGGAGAAGCATCCGGTTTATTTTGTCGTCAATGTCGCCGTGGTCCATTTTGTGCAAGGTCTTTTTTACAAATTGAACCATTCTCTCAGCTCTACCATTGCCCGCAGGGTGGGCTGGCGATGTTAAGGCATGGCGGATGTTCCAATCTGCCAGGTACTGTTCGAATGGCAGGGCAGTGAATTGGGGGCCATTATCGGAGACCAGGACATCCGGAAATCCGTGGGTAGCGAATAGCTTATTCAGCTTTTTAGTGACTGCCTCTGTGGTGGTGCTTTTTATCTTGTGGACTTCGAGCCAGTTTGAATAGGCATCCACTGTTAGGAGGAAAGTGTGTCCTCTTGTGGGTCCCGCAAAATTGATGTGGATACGGGACCAAGGACCTCGAGGCATTTCCCACTGAGTTGGGGGAGCTTTTGGAGGAGTAGAGTGAGTCTCCTGGCATTTGCTGCACTTTGCTACCCAGGTCTCCATCTGTTTGTCTAACCCAGGCCAGCATCCATAACTCCTGGCCAATGCCTTCATCCGCACGATGCCTGGATGTCCATCATGCAACATTTTTAATACCCTATGTTGCAATTTCTCTGGGATTATGACTTTGTCTCCCCACACTATGCAGCCTTTTGGGGAGAATAGCTCTGTTTGACGATTCCTAAATGGCTTGAACGTGTCATTGGTTGCGCTGACCGGCCAACTCTGTTCCACCCAGCTGAGGACTCGTGCCAAAACAGGGTCCTTTTTTGTTTCTAAGGTGATGTCTCGAGCGGTCAGCGGCGGCGATTTGAGGGTTTCAATTTGCAATACAGCTAAGGTTGGAGCTGGGTCCTCTATGATGTCTGATAGTGGAGAGCAGCTCAAAGCGTCAGCGTGGGGAATGGTTTTCCCCGGGCGGTGTTGCAATCAGTAATCATAGGCGGCTAAAAATTCTGACCAACATGTCATTCTTGGTGATAAGATATGGGGAGTTGGTTTGTTTCCCGCCAAAATACCAAGTAGCGGCTTGTGGTCTGTAATTATGGTAAAGGGTCTCCCATACACATATTCATGGAAACGTTTAATTGCAGATATAATAGCGAGAGCCTCTTTATCAAGTTGACTATAGTTCCTTTCGGTCTTAGACAAAGTTCTCGAAAAGAACGCAATAGGTGCCTCATTCCCATTTGGTAGGACATGGCTTAAGATGGCTCCCACTCCAAATGGCGAGGCGTCACAGGTAACCGTCAAGGGTAGAGTCTCATTGTATTGCATTAATACAGCATCAGAGGTTAAGAGGTCTTTTACTTGTTGGAATGCCCTTTCTTCATGCAGTCCCCAGACCCAGGAAGCCTTTTTGTCGAGATGTTTATGTAGGGGCTCGGCTACGGTCGCCTTCTGGGGCAAGAAGATGTTATAAAAATTAATGAGTCCCAGGAAGGCTTGGAGGTCTGTCTTATTCCTAGGTCTCGGAGCATTTTTGATTGCGGTTAGTTTTTTTTCGGTGGGCTGGATTCCCTGTCTGTCGAGAAGGTATCCCAGGAACTCCACTCTCTCCGTACAAAGTTGACACTTGTCCCTTTTTACTTTCAGACCAGCATCTTTAAATTTCTGAAGAACTTTTCTGAGTCGTTGTACTAATAACTCTTTAGTGGGGGCAGCTATTAGGACGTCATCAAAATAAGGCACGACGCCTTTTATGCCTTGTAATAATCTCTCCATTAAACTTTGGAAAATGCCAGGCGCCATGCTTACTTCGAATTGGAGTCTATTGTACTTGAAGGCGCCTCTATGTGTAACTATTGTCTGGTCTTCTGCAGTTGTCGCGTCTACAGGTAGCCTGAGCTAAGTCCAATTTCGCAAATGTTTTTCCTCCACCCAGGGAATGAAGAAGGTGTTGGACCATCGGTACTGGGTAAGCACTCTGTTGAAGAGCATGATTTAGGGTGGCCCGATAATCACCACAAATTCTTAATGAACCATCTGGCTTCATGGGCATTACTATTGGAGTTTCCCAGCGGGCATGGTCAATCAGTTCCAATAAGCCCTGGGCTACCAGTTTATCTAGCTGCTCGTCGATCTTTGGTTTTAGGGCAAAAGGCACCCAATGAGGCTTAAGCCGAATGGGAGCTACATCGGGGCTGAGATTAAATGATATAGGGGTCCCCTTGTACTTGCCTAATGTTCCTATGAACACGTCCTGGAATTCCTGGATGAGAGCCTCTTCCCAGTTGTCACTTCTGGTTTGGTGTATGCCGGCTAGTTCAATCCCGAGTGGGGCGAACCACTGTAACCTAACAAACTGGGTCGGTCACGATCGATGACAGTCAGGGGAAGCGTCGCTGTGCAGTCCTTGAAGGATACTTGGACATGGCTGGAACCGACAACTGGAATTCTGTTTCCCTGGTAGTCTTTTTGGATGACATGTTGACTGCTGAGGTCCTGGAGGCAGATGGCAGGGATCAGCTGTTTGAGGGTTTTCCAGGATACCATCGATAGGGATGATCTCGAATCGACTTCCATCACGCACGGTTGATTCTCAATAGTAACCCTTTCGCGGATCTTTCTTGCATCCAATGATGAATCGTGGCTGATAATAATGGTTTGGTGGGCCTCTTTTCGTCTCATTGAAGAGGCAGGTTTCTGTAGTAGTAGTGGTTGTTCCATTGGTGGTTCAGACGGTCCTGGTTCTCAGGAGGTTTGCCTGTCTCCCGACGGGGGTAGTTCTCCCTTCGGCTGGGACTGGACTCTCGCTTGCTTCTGCAGACTTTTGCAATGTGGCCTCTTTTTCCGCAAGTACGGCAGAGTGCGTCGAGGAATTTGCAGTCTGATCGTGGGTGGTTTGCCCCACAACCAGCACATTGGCGCAGACGTCTCTAGTTCCTTTGCTCTCGTTCTGAGCGGAGCCGGTTGACCTCCTCTTCCTCACTGTCTGAGGATGACTCGAGGTCTTCATGGTGGGTGGTGGTAGCGTGCTTCTCAGCAGCGAGTGGGCTATCGTTAGCGAGTTGGCAAAGCAGTGCGTTTGCTCAGCGCATTCGAGCGGCTGACTTCCTGGTTGCTTCTGCGGCAGTAGTGTCGGCGATGACATCTGTAAGGCTGATGTCTCCTTTCGCCATCAGTTTACTCTGCACGTGTGGTGCATTTAATCCCAGAACTATGCGGTCTCTTAGGGCTTCCTCGAGGTTTGCAAAACCACAAAGGCCTCCTTGGTTCCGGAGGTCGGCTACAAAATTCCCAATGCTTTCGTCCTTCCATTGGTCCCTCTGGTAAAACTCCTGTCTTCGTATCAGTGTCGGTACTGCGGGTGCGTAATGGGCCCGGAGGATTGGGGCGAGGGTATCCCAATCCATGGTCTTCACTTCCGCCGTTTTTGCCAGTGCTTTAGCCATTTTGAAAACGGCGGGGCCACAATGAGTCAGGAAGACTGCTCATTTTTTGCCAGGCGTAGCATCTTTTAAATTTTTGGTCTCCAGGAACATCTGGAAGCGATCTATATACGAGTCCCAGTCTTCGGTTGCTGTGTCAAATGGAGCAGGTGGTATGGCACCACTGGTCATCTTTCCGTTTGTTGCGTGCGCTCTTCAGCCACGTGCTCTGTCTTGTTCGATGCATACTTAGTCAGCTCTATCGTCTCCGCATCCCATCCTCGTCGCCAGTGTTAAGTCCTGAGCATGGGCGCAAGGAATGGAGACGAGACATCATACAGTGACTTTAACTCTTTATTGTAAATTAAGAACAGAGCAAATACTTGGGCAGCAGCAGCTCTTTTATAGAGCTGGCTGCTGTCAAAACAACCAATGATTTGAGTTTACTGCTTTCACAAGCACCCAATCAGAGGGGCCCGTTAACAGCCAATCAGACTGGCCAAAAACGACCAATCATGACTCACTATTTGCGGGCCAATGAGAAGTGCAGGATTACAAGCCTGCTGTAAAGTAAAGCTGTTTAGGGTTGTATCGCTACGTTGGTTTAGTCCATAACAATGACAACCATTGGATCATTTGTCATTTCCCATGACAAAAGTATGCTGACTGAAGAATTCAGATAAAATAAAATTAATCAAGGAAAGTACTAATACCACTCTATAAAGCCTTAGTAAAACCACATCTAGAGTACTGCATCCAGCTTTGTTCACCACATTATAAAAAAGATGTTGAGACTCTAGAAAAAGTACAGAGAAGAGCAACCAGGATGACTAGGGGACTGGAGGCTAAAACATACAATGAACGGTTGCGGGAACTGGGCTTGGCTAGTCTAGTAAAGAGAAGGACCAGGGGAGATATGATAGTGGTCTTACAATATTTCAGGGGCTGCCACAGGAAGGAAAGGGTTAAGCTAATTTCTAAAGTGCCTGTAGGCCAGACAAGGAATATTGGATGGAAACTGAACAAGGAGAGATTAAACCTGGAAATAAGGAGAAACTTTCTGACAGTGAGAACAATTAACCAGTGGAACAGCTTGCCGTCGGAAGTTGTGGGAGCGCCATCACTTGAGACTTTCAAGAATAGATTGGACTGCCATTTGTCAGAAATGGTGTAGGGTCTCCCTCTTGGGTGGGGGCTTGGACTAGATGACCTACAAGGTCCCTTCCAGTTCTGATTATCTGTTATCTGACCAGTATGCAGGAAGCATGAAATCCTCCTGGAGTAATTTAAAGCCTATCTTTAATAAGGCTTCTTAAACCCAAGCAGCTATAATTACATCTATTCATGATTGCTCAGTTTATTAATTAATTTGTCATTTCTTGGCTGCATCTATAGATAATACATGCTCCACATATTCAGCTGGAACAACTCATAATGCTTCCTATATTGGTGTCTCTAAGACTCATGGAGAAAAATACACACACACACACACACACACACACACAAGCTAAATTCTCAGACTAATTTCAGAAGTCCTCTACAAACTATCAGTTCAGGCTATCATAAAGAACTGTTAAGTCTGGGCAGTGGGTCCCAAGGAGAGACGAGACTTGAGGTAGTAACAACAGCTCTTTATTAGAAGTCAGATACTGAGACAACAACCCTAGCCACAGCAGCCCTTTTTATAGAGCTGGCTGTGGCTGGGCAGCCTATGACAAGCTTTTGAGCTTGCCGCGCTTGGTTTTACCCAATCGCGGCAGCCCAAATACGAACCAATCAGGATTGCTTATTTTGTCCAATCACGGCCCGGCTTTTCTGGACCAATAGGAACGCAGGCCTTCAAGCCTGCTAGTATGGAACACCCCTCCCCTCTTGGTTTCGACCAAGGGGCGTGGTAACATAGTCACGCAGATAGGCGGGTCTTCGTACCTGCCTACTGGACTTGCGCAGTTCACAAAGTCTCTGTTCACCATCGGGTTCGGTCGGGCTCCGCGTCTCTCTCAAGCTGCTAGATGGAACTGCCTGGAAGTGTGAGCCGGTCCTATAGCTGCGACTCCCACCTGGTGATCCCGGGTCGGTTGAGTCGTTCACTCTATTGCTCCCGCCTGGGTTCTCTGGGCTGGTAGAGCTTGTCCGGCTGCTGCTTCCAGGTGAAGTACCCGTCTGCCATGGCTCCCTTCTGGCTGGTAAGTATTGTTGGTTTTTATTTAATGTTTGTGTGGGGTGTTCTGCTAGCACAGGTGTTTGTTCTTTTCCTGCACTTGAGATTCCCCCCCCCCCCAATTTCTTGGTTAGAAGTGGATCTGAGCTGGTCAATGTGGCGTTTCCATGACCTCCCGTCAGTGGTTTCCAGCTGGTCAGAGCGGGGACCTGTGATTTGCGTGATTCTTGCAGGGATCCAAATTGGGTTCCCTGTGAAGTTTTTGGCAAACACAGTGTCTCCTGCCTTGAAAGTGCGGTGTTTGCTGCTGGAACCGATGGGTTTTTCTGGAGTGTAGGCAGGGTGCAGGCGGTCTAGAGGTGACCTGAGTTTTCTGCCCATTAGAAGTTCTGCTGGGGTCTTGTTGTTGTTGGTATTCGGTGTGATGTGCTGTAGGAGAAGCATCTTGGTGATCTTCTCATGGATGTTGCCATGTTCCATTTTGTGCAGGTTTTTTTTTGTAAATTGAACCATGCGTCCAGCTCTACCATTCACCACCAGGTGAGCTGGCGAGGTTAATGCGTGTCGGATGCCGCGGTCTGCCAAGTATTGCTCGAATGCCAAGGCAGTAAATTGTGGGCCATTGTCAGATACTATAACATCTGGCAGACCATGCGTGGCGAAAAGTCTATTTAATTTTTTGATGATGGCTTCCATGGTGGTTGTCTTCATAGTGCTCACCTCGAGCCAATTGGAATATGCGTCAACAGTAATTAAGAAGGTATGGCCCTTGGTTGTCCCTGTGAAGTCGATATGGATGTGCACCCAAGGGCCTTTGGGTGTTTCCCATTCCAATGGTGGGGCTTTTGGGGGAGCCGAGCGAGTCTCTTGGCATCTCTTACAAGCGGAGACCCAGATTTCAATTTGCTTGTCCATGCCTGGCCACCAAGCATAGCTCCTGGCCAGGGCTTTCATGCGCACAATACCGAGGTGCCCTTCATGTGGTAAGTCTAAAACTTTTTTCTGCAGTGTCTCTGGTATGACCACCCGGTCTCCCCACAACACGCAACCTTTCTGTGAAAAGAGTTCAGTTTGCCTGTTTTTAAATGGTTTAAAAGGTTCGTTTGGCTCGGCTTCTGGCCATCCCCTCTCCATCCAGCTGAGCACTCGCACCAAGCGTTTGTCCTTTTTAGTTTCATGTGCAATGTCTTGCGCTGTGACTGGTGGCATTGGGATAGTTTCAATTTGCAAGACTGGTAATGTGGGTGCCGGGTCGTCTTGCAAGTCCGGCAATGGGGAACGGCTTAAGGCATCAGCATGCGAGATAGTCTTGCCTGGGTGATGTATCAATTTGTAATTGTACGTGGCAAGAAATTCAGACCATCTTGTCATTCTGGGTGACAAGATGTATGGAGTGGGTTTGTCACCCTGCAATATACCAAGTAGGGGTTTATGGTCTGTAATAATGGAAAATGTCCTACCATAAATGTATTCGTGGAATCTCTTTACTGCGGAAACAATGGCGAGGGCTTCTTTGTCCAGCTGGCTATAGTTTCTCTCTGGCTTGGACAAGGTTCTGGAAAAGAAGGCAACAGGGGCTTCTGTTCCATTCGGTAAAACATGACTCAGGATGGCGCCAACCCTGAACGGCGATGCGTCGCAAGTAACGGTCAATGGTAATGTTTCATTATATTGAATAAGGACTGCATCTGAAGTCAAAAGATTTTTTATTTGGTGAAAAGCATGCTCCCCTCTCCGTCCCCATATCCAGGAAGCCTTTTTGTCAAGGAGTTGGTGCAGGGGTTCTGCAACAGTTGCTTTCTGGGGTAGGAAAATGTTATAAAAATTGATGAGTCCAAGGAATGCTTGGAGGTCCACTTTGTTCTTTGGTCTGGGGGCATTTTTGATGGCTTTCAATTTTTTGTCTGTGGGGTGAATTCCCTGCTTGTCAAGGAGGTATCCAAGAAATTCAACCCTTTCAGTACATAATTGGCACTTTTCCTTTTTCACTTTGAGGCCAGCATCTTTGAATTTCTGTAGGACCGCCCTCAGTTGCTTTTCTAATTGTTTTTTGGTGGGGCTGCTACTAAAACATCATCAAAATAGGGCACAACTCCTTTAATCCCCTGCAGCAACCTCTCCATCAGGCTTTGAAAAATCCCAGGTGCGATGCTGACCCCAAACTGGAGGTGGTTACACTTGAATGCCCCTCTATGTGTCACTATAGTTTGAGCTTCCGCAGTTTCAGCATCGACTGGCAGCTGTTGATAAGCTTGAGCCAGGTCGAGCTTTGCAAAGATTTTGCCACCCCCTAGTGAGTGTAGAAAATGTTGGACCACTGGCACCGGGTCGGCGCTCTGTTGCAATGCGTGGTTGAAGGTGGCCTTGTAGTCCCCACAAATTCTCAGGGAGCCATCTGATTTGATGGGGGTGACAATTGGGGTCTCCCAACGGGCATGATCAATGGCTTCAAGCACGCCTTGTGCTATTAGTTTGTCTAATTGTTCATCTATCTTAGGCTTGAGTGCAAAAGGCACTCGGCGCGGTTTGAGGCAGATGGGAGCGATGTCAGGGCTAAGATTAAAGGAGATAGGGGACCCCTTGTACTTGCCTTGATTTTCACTGAAGACTTCTTGGAAGTCCTGGATGAGCGCTTCTTCCCAGTCGTCGTCTTCTGTGTGGTGGATGCCTGCCATCTCAATCCCCAACGGTGCGAACCACTGTAACCCAAGTAGGCTGGGTCGGTCCCGGTCAACGATGGTGAGCGGTAGGATGGTGGTGTGGTTCTTGAAGGACACTTTAAAATGCCCAGTGCCTGTGTCCGGAATGCGGTTACCTTGATAGTCCCTTAATATTAGTTTCTGGTCACTGAGCTGTTGGCGGTGGATGCTGGGAATCAGTTGTTTTATGGTCCTCCAGGAGACCATAGAGAGGGAGGAGCCAGAGTCAACCTCCATGGTGCAAGGTTGATTCTTGATGGTGACCTCTACACGTATTTTCCGTCCGTCTATTGATGAAGTGTGGCCAATGATGACCGTTTGGTGCACTTCTTCTCGTCTGGGCACATCGCTGAATTTTTTGAGTCGGTTGTCCTGGTTCCATCTGCTATCATTCTGGCAGTCCCGGTTCATGGTGGGGGTGCCATCATTCCTTCTTGGGCTATTTCCTCGTCATCGGGGGCTTGAGTTTCGTTTGTTGCGGCATACCTTGGCAATATGCCCTCGCTTCTCACAAAAACGGCAAACAGCATCCAGGAATTTACACTCGGAACATGGTTGATTTCATCCACAGCTGGCACATTGGTAACTCGACTTACGACTGCACTGGTCTCGTCGCTTGCGTTCCGACTGGAGTCTGTGAATTTCTTCTTCATCGCTGTCGGAAGGGGATTTGATGTCGCCGTGGTGGGTGGATGCCGCGTGTCTCTCGGATGTGGTTGCCGTCTCGCTGGTGGGTAGGTGGTCGGTTCCATTGGAACGCCGCATTCACGCCGCTGACTTGCGGGTGGCTTCGGCTACGGTGGCTTTGGCTATGGCATCGGCGAGGGAGATGTCCCCTTTCGCCATCAATCTACTTTGTAGGGTTGGATCTTTCAGGCCGAGGACGACTCGGTCTCACATAGCCTCATCTAGATTGGCGAATCCGCATAAGCCTCCTAGGTCCCTCAGGTCGGCTACGAACTCTCCAATGCTCTCACCCTCGCATTGATCTCTCTGGTAAAAGTCATGCCTATGGATGAGAGTTGGTACTGCCGGAGTGTAGTGGTTCTTAAGGGTGGGAGCCAGGATGTCCCAATCCATCGTCTTGACTTCTGCGGGCTTTGCAAGTGCTTTGGCCATTTTAAAAACGGCGGGTCCACAGTGCATCAGAAAGACTGCTCGCTTCTTGCTTCCGGTGGCATTTTTTAGGTTGTTTGATTCCAAAAACATTTGGAAACGATCAATGTAGGCCTCCCAGTCCTCTCTGGCGGATCGAAGGGTGCGGGTGGCACCGTGCTGCTAGCCATTTTGCTGGTTGTCTCCACGCTCTCTGCCACGTGCTGATCAGCTCTTGTTGTCTCAGTATCCCATCTTCATCACCAATGTTAAGTCTGGGCAGTGGGTCCCAAGGAGAGACGAGACTTGAGGTAGTAACAACAGCTCTTTATTAGAAGTCAGATACTGAGACAACAACCCTAGCCACAACAGCCCTTTTTATAGAGCTGGCTGTGGCTAGGCAGCCTATGACATGCTTTTGAGCTTGCTGCTCTTGGTTTTACCCAATCGTGGCAGCCCGAATATGAACCAATCAGGATTGCTTATTTTGTCCAATCACGGCCCGGCTTTTCTGGACCAATAGGAACGCAGGCCTTCAAGCCTGCTAGTATGGAACAAGAACAATCTGTTCCTTCTCAGACAGTCCAGTTGATGGAAAAGAAGATATGGGGAAGGGAGCTATTCTAACTACACAGAACTCTGCCTACTGTTAGGATGCAGATTTCAGTAAATTGCTTCAGTAAATTGCTTCAAAAGAATAATCCATCCAAAGAAAGTTCCCGGCATTCTGATCTATTCTTACCCATTCTTCTATTATAAACAATATCAAGAAAGCAAAAGAGTTAGGTGCAGTACTCTTATACTGTAATTCTGTTTTGTCTAAAATATAGTCAAGGAGGAACCAGGTAAATCTACAGATGGAAACTTGATCACCATCAAGAATTTCCTAGTATCAGATGGAAGTTGGACCATTATATTTTGGATCAATTCTTGAGAGGTTTTCAATTGTAGATCCAAAAGAGGTTATTGTAGTATGGCCTGATGCAAGATCCAGCCTCTATAAGTATATTAAATCAAAAAAGCTATTAGAAAAGATAGTCCTCATAACTCATAACATCCAGGGAAAAAGCAGATCCAAGAACTCAGACAAATACAAATTGTATTTGCTTCTTTAAGATAAATGTGTTGTCAGAGTTTGAAACCAACTATAAACCTGTCTTTTAGGAAATGTAAATATGTATTTTATAGAAGAGCAGGAATCTGAAGAGAATTCACATGCACACAATTACATGCTTTATTACCAACATATCACATTGGTATTTATGCATAATGTTTTGAATTTGAATCCTTTAAATTCAAAGCACCCCATTTCAAATGTGAAACAGCCCCTTTGAAATCAAAGCAACTGTTTCAAAATCAAAGCAGGTACTTCAAAATGAATTTGAATTTTAAATATTTTCAACACCTCTGCATCACATTGATTTGCTTATTTTGCCATACAAATAACAAATTTTAAATTAAGAATCACCCAAGTCCTATGATTATGTGAAACTATAGTCCTATGAAACTATAGCCGATCCAAAGGATCTTAATAGCAGTTCACGCAACTAATCACCTAAATTTATCTGTTTTAAAGAATTCAGGAGTGGGTTGAATTCAAATAGGAATGTTTCTCTTCTATCAGGGCTACTTTCATTTGCCTATTTAATTTTCAGGAGATCCTACTGAATTCAACAAAGCTTGTTTCTGTGTAGACAAGGCTGTTCTGTTAAGTGTAGAAGACTAAGACAATTTGCTATAGTGCACACCCATAGCGATGGTGATGGCACCTAATGCAGTTGGTGAGGGAAGGCATCATTAAATATTGTCACGGAAACTTGTTAATGTTACTTTGATTTCCAATAAAATAAGCAAACTCAATGGTGCTGAAAGGCAACCATTTCTTTTAGACTCCAATTTGCATGCAGATCCCAATTCACATTTGAATCTACAGTATTTCTTTAAAAAGTAGCAGAAACCTATGGACCATGCTTTCTGCTTAGTTCATCACTTAACTGTTAGAACCACCGGGCCATTAATATCAATAATGAGAGAGTACTGCAATTAGGATGCAAATGAAATATGCCATGCCTATGATTTTGACAGGTACTGATGAAAAGGTGATTAAAAAATTGTATGGATAACTATTAGAAATTAAACTAGAAGAAGAACAAGTTAAAGAAACTATTATTGCTTGGGGGAAGAATTTTGGATATGGGATTGATTTAGAAAAATGGCAAAAATTGTGGTCTCAAAATTATAAAATGACAATGTCAACAGCATATAAAGAAAATTTGTATAAGATGTTTTACAGGTGGCATTTGCCCCTGACAAGAATAGCAAGAATGTTCAAGAATAAATCCGAAAAATGTTGGAAATGTCATCAGACAACTGGCTCATTTTACCATATGTGGTGGACTTGTATGGATGCTAAAAAATACTGGACTAAAATCCACATGTGGTTGGAAAAAATGACAAAAAACATATAGACTTGAAACCAGAGATA
>BHEV01033562.1:0-18485 GCA_004319985.1 Emydocephalus ijimae
AGGAGGTTTTTTATGTTATGTTTTATGTTTTGTGTGTTTTTGTTTGTTGTTAAAATCAATAAAACCTTTAAAAAAAAAATTTCCTCCAGAAGTTCGAAGTGAATTGAACCCCTCCATCTGAAATTATATGTTCAGGAAAACCATGCAGTCTATACACATGTAAAACAAACAGTTTAGTCAAAGTTTTTGCAGAGGGAATCTTTACACAGGGTACAGAGTGTACCTGTTTGGAAAATAGGTCAGTAACCACCCAAATGACTGTATTTCTCCCACTCTCAGGTAATTCCACAATGAAATCCATGGAAATTTCCTTCCACCAGGCATTCAGCCTAGCCACATTTTGTAGCAGACCAGTGAGTTCACCAGGTCATTTGGCCAAAGCACATACAGGACAACTAGCAACATAAGCTTCTATGTCTTTTTTCAAAGATGGCCACCAAAACTGCTGTTTGACTAAGGGTTTTCATGAATCCCAAATGGCCAGCAATCTTTGAATCCTGGGCATGTTTTAGGATGGCTTCTCTAAAGCTAGCAGGGACATATAACTTCGACCCTACCCATGCCAAGCCATCACAAATAGTACAATCATTTGAGTGGTTTAAAAACCACTCATCCAATTTTAAAGCTTTTTTTAACTGTTCAGTTAAATCATTTGAAGGGTTAACATTCTCCTTCCCCTAGGCTCTGGTGACTACTGGGACACCCAGTTGCTTTGTAGGAACAATAGGACGGATCACTTCAAGTCGAACACTAATATACTGGGGCAATCTAGATAAAGCCATAAATCCCTCCCCCCGACAGGTTTTTTTTTTTTTAAATAGACTTTATTCAGTTTTTCACAGTAAAAACAAAAATCTCTTTTTAGTGGACAACATATTTCCGGGTCATCATCCTTACATACAAATATGACAGAAATTATACATTGATATATGCATACTTAATTCTATTATTACCTTTTCCATTCCAAATTTTCAGTAAGGAGAGAAACAAACACATTAATTCTAGCCTCTTTCATTAATCTCAATCGATTTTGTTTCATTTCAATTATTTCAAATATAATCCTTTAGTATTTGTTTTTAAAAATAAAGATAAACAATATGTGTTTGCCTAATAATAATAATAAAGTTTAATTCTAAGTTCTTTCATTAATCTCAAACATCTTTTTATTTCATTTCAATTATTTCAAATATAATCCTTAATATTTATTTTAAAAATAAAAATAAATAATATATATTTGCCTAATAGTAGTAATAATGAAGTTACCAATGTCTCTCCTTGCTTTTAATAATCTATATTAAGCTTATTATTTTAGGTAGTTTTTTAGTCTGTCATATTCCCTTTCCATTACACTTTTTAAAATTAATTCTAAATTAATACAAATTTTAACACACCCACACAAAAAGAAAAAAGAACAAGTATAAGTTTCTCCTCTTTTACTATTTTGAGTGTGACACCTTAATGATTAGAATATACCTTTATTCCCTCATCTTAATTCCCAATAAACCATTAATCATTACATCTTTTCAATTGGATTCCATAGCATATTTCTCCCCCTTTAATAAGAGTTATCAGTATCTATATTATTCTATTTTATAAATGTTTTTAATTGCAGAAATATTCTTGTTAGCCCTTCTCACCCTGCAGAATCCCCTTTTTAATTCATCAACCATTATCTCTGAAAAAGCAATTTCTTTTCAACATTTTACTAGTTCTGTGTTTCTTTCTTTCACATGCCTGTTTCTTACTGCTTGTCCTCCCCCTCTTTTCCCCATATCTTTTCTCATTCCAGTTTATATCCCTCTCTTTCTTAATATCTTCCTTTCCCCTTTTCTGCTGAGTCTTTCTGCCTTTCCTGACTTCACAGGTATTCCTTCTTTTAATTGTAAAGAAACAATTTCCTTTCAACATTTTACTATTTCTGTATTTCTTTCTTTCATATGCCTGTTTCTTGCTGCTTCTCCTCCTCCTCTTTTCCCCATATCTTTTCTCATTCCAAATTATATCCCTCTCTTTCTTAATATCTTCCTTTCCTCTTTTCTGCTGAATCTTCCTGCCTTTTCTGACTTCACAGGTATTCCCTCTTTTAATTGCTTTCTTAAAACTCAACTTTTTAACCTTCCTTCTTTCCCCACTTCTTTGTAGTGTTCTTTGTGTTAATTGTTTATTTAAAATGTCTTCGCCTTGAGTTGATTCCTTCTCCTCTGAGAATCTTTCTTCTTGTTCTTCAATCACCATTTCCATTTTTTCTGGCACAGAGCAAAGTGATTTGCCTCTTTCCTGTAGTAATTCTCTCATATTTTTAAGTTCCATTTTTAATTCCCTAAGAGATATCATCATTCTTATATTTTATGATCGTTAAAGTCCACAAAAAGAAACCACTTTTACTTTCCTTCTTTCTTCTTTCAGTTTTTTAAAGTTCTATTATTCCAGTCCAGGGTTTATACCAAAAACATCAGTCCCACAAACAATCTTTCCTTGCTTTTTCCTTTATTCTGGTTCTGGTTTCACTTTCTAAAATTCTTACTTTGTTTCAATATTTCTGTAATGTTATATCCACACTAGTTCATTCAAAAACAGAATGCTTTCCCTTTTATTTGTACCAAATTTTTATCAAAAGGTGACACTCTCCATTATACAAAGTCTTCGCTTTTTTCCCCTATTTTTTTATTTAAGGTTTTTCGAACCTCAATATTCCAACACAATCCAGTCTCCAATTTGTAAACTTTGTTATTATTATTCTTTGACAATCTTAAGTCCAGCTTTAGTTTTATACTTGTTTATTCCCAAATTATTTTAGTCCAATTTCATTAAATCTTTAATCCCAGCTTCTTCCTTTTCCGGTTCGAAGCCCCATTTACCTGTCAAAAATATTTTTCTTTTTTTCTCTGTCCCTTTGTAATTTCGCCGCTCACTTTTCTTTTCTTAAAAATTCTATGTTACCTTAATCCCGGGGTACTTTTATTTAGTTATATTGCCCAGTTGTCCCAGTTCAGATGTTATCCACCTCTTTCTTCCCTCCTGCACAAATCTTAGTCCAGCTGAGTCATCCTCTTTGGGATGGCCATTTTAGACCATCACTGCAGTGGTCTTCAGGAGGAAAAAACCAAGCCCGGGGGGGAGATGCAGCTTGCTGCTTCCTCTTACTCCGCTGCCCTTCCAAGGCAGTTTCAGCCCCTAATCAGAATGATTGAGGCTCTCCGACGATAGAGCACGAACAATAGCTGCAGAGAGTTGCGATCTACCATCCGTCGGCGAGGAGGCTCCGCCTTCCACTGATTGTAGTAGCTTTTTTGAAAGCTGGTCTACTAATATAGTCATTTTGTCAAAGAATGAAAAAGACGGGTTTGGATGATCTACTACTAACTTTATATGTTTCTAGATGTTCACAGATCTGTTTTATAAAATTGTTTTTTCAGTGGTGGGATTCAAATAATTTAACAACCAATTCTCTGTCCTAATGACTGGCTGGGTAGGCATGGCAGGGTGCTCATGTGACTAAGTGGACATGGCAAACCCAACTTCAATCACATTGAGGGGTGCCTCACCTTGCCCAGTTCTACTCACCATGCCTGGATCCGCTTCAATTCTCCCCTCCTTGTTTCACCTGTTTCACCATTGAGCTCAAAATGTATTTTGCTAAGTTAGAAATTTATTAAGTGAATTTTGTCTTATTTTGTGACTTTTCTTGCCACATTTATTAAGTGAATCACTGCAATTGTTAAGTTAGTAACATGGCTGTTAAATGAATCTGATCTCCCCATTGACTTTGCTTGTCAGAAGTTTGCAAAAGGGGATCACAGGACCCTGGGAGACTACAACTGTCAGTGTGCTCCATTCAAAATCCAAGAAAGAAATACTCCATAGATTTGAGCAAAGTTTTTCTTTTACTGAAGTTCAAAGTGGAAGCTACAGGTAGAATTCTGAATCTAAGGAATTTGGCGCACAGATCACATATACAAAGGGATGGAATTGTTCCCACTCTCCAAAGTCCAAAAGACTCTTCCAATTAAAAGTTCTGAATATGATCATGTGAGCATCTTCAGGTGGGGATGAGGCCTCTGTCCATTGACCTTGACATATTTTGATAAAACTTCACAGCTGCGTAAAGGAAAGAAAGCTAGCAAGGAAATAGAAACTTAAGAGCAGGAATTTATACTCCCCTACTGACTCCTCATTTATACAAGACAAGAATGTAACACCTCCAGTTCTCTTTCCACAAGATGCAACCCCTCCTCCCCCCATTACTCGTGGCAGCCGAAAGATGCAAAGCAGTAGAAGTAATAGAAAAGTAGAAAATATCTTGAAGGCTGACAACAACTGTCATAAATGTAAAACAATTGTCAAGCATTTGAATTCTGATCACATGACTGTGGGAATGCTGCAATAGTCGTAAGTGTAAATATGATCATGTTACTTTTTTCAATATCATTGTAACTTTGAATGGTCACTAAATGTAAGTCAAGGATTACCTGTACAAAAAGGCTTTGTTTGCAAAAAGCTGCCCTAAATACCAATCATTAGATTAGAAATGGGGGAATACACACTGAAGATCTATGACAGGCACAGCCATTATGGAATCCTAAACCTTTCTGTCCAAATACCTTCCTTTTCATCATACCTGCAACCCAGAGTTACAAATCAAGCAGGGTGCCTGAGCATCTTGAAGAATTAAAACAGTTAAAATGCAATTATAACTATCAGCAGCCAACTCTTGCTCATAAAGTCATTTAAACTCTCCAGAAAGTGGGTGGGCATATTTGGGCTACAAAATGCTGAGCTAAAGAGACAAATTAACAAAGTATATAGGGGACCCAGGTTCAAGTCTCTGACCTCCCAAAATTGTCAGGATCATAATAAAATTAGTACATGCCACAGATTTCTAAATAAACTTCAAGCCTGGTGGCATGTTACTAAGTCTTATTATCATGAGAGAAAACTAAAATGAATTGGAGGGAGGATCCACACCTCTACTTCCTTTTTTTTAAAAAAAATCTTACTATCAGTGAGCAATATGTGCCTTGGCTACTCTGAAGCAATGCAAGGAATTCCTGTCCCAAAGGTGCTTTTTCAAGAGGCAATGGACTTTCTGAAAACCAAAAAAGTCTAGTTGCCTCTTGAAAAAAAGCAACTTTTGGACAACCATGACCTGGATGACCAAAGAATCACCATGGACAAGAGACTCCTGTGCTCAGTGAACTGACAAAGCACCCTTTCCCACCCAGGAGAAGCAATCCTTAATGTCAGCCTTGAGAGCCATATTTTACTTGGAAGCTTCGAGGCTGCCACATTTAGTGTCTGGGATTTTGGAAGAGGGAATTTCATAGAGAAGTGGAAGATTAGACTCAACAACATTCTTTCTCAGAAAGTCAAGGACATGTTACCCTGCATCTGGAGAGGAGTGTCTGGAGGAATGTCTCCAGTTGGGACAATGTTTTGATTGGGCCATATGAAGGACTGGTGGATGCAGGGGATGGATTTTTGAATTTCTTTTGGGGAGGGAAAACCCGGAACTCTCAGATTCAGTTTTTCCCAGATATGCCAATATGACAACTTAAATAAAATAAAACTTTGAGAAAATGCTTGTTTCAGAGTTTATTGGTTTGGAGTTGGTTAGTTGAAACATTGACACTCATTTGCACCACTTAAAGATACCAGCTGAGCTCACTCATCTCACAAGATATCCGAAGGAAATCATCCAGATTTAGGGAAAGATTCATACCTCCAGAAAGGCAGTAAAAAAAAAAATCAGAATGGCAAGCTTGCATCCTGCCTCATAGCCATTGCTTAACTCAATCAGCAGGCAGTGGCAGTCCAAAATATTATTTTGTTACTTCCCATCAGGGGGTGGGTGGAAAACCTCCTGAAGCCCTTTTTTGTAACAAAGAAGTTACAAAAAGAAGTTGCTACGGATCCAGGGAAAAGAGAGGCCCATGATCGCCTCCTCCCAGCCTTCATTGGGGACAGGCAAAGAGTGGCTTGGAGGGGATTCAGCTGTGTTGGAAGTACATCCCAAAAAGGACAGTGCCAGGAACCACTAAAACAGTGTAAAAAACTTAAAATATTCCTTCTCCTTTAAAGAAAGTCAAGCCCTTCCCCTTTAAGAAAGTCAAGAATAAAAGTACTTGCAAAGGGAAAAAAACCCTGCTATGGAAGCTGCTATAGAAAGTCTGGGCATATTGCGAAGAACCATTAAGCTGTTAAATGTAACAAGGCTTAACAGCAGTGACAGTTTCTGAAAACATTTAAGCAGGGCAATAAAGATAAGCAAGATTATGCTAGAAACAACACACAGAGGCACATCAGAAAGACTCCTTCCTGCCTTCCTTAAAGGATTAACCTGGTAAGGTGGGGAAAAAAAAGGCTGAAGATTCCTTCCAACTGCTCAGAAAGTTAATTACTGGCTTTCATGAACCAGTAGTAACCGGCTGAATCCTATCACTGTGTTTTTTCCAGTATCATCCCAGGTACTATATTAAGCTGATTGGTAGGTAGGTAGTTTCCTGAGTCTGCTTTTTCTTCTTCTCCTTTTTTGAAAACCAGAACCACTCTTTTCTGATCCTCTGGTAGTTCCCCAGAGCACCAAGATTTTTGAAATATACGATACAATGGATCTGAGATAATATCTGCCAACTCCTTCAGAGCTCTGGGATTAGGTCCTGGTGATTTATATTCATCAAGGTCAGACAATTGTTCTCTTATCATTTTCTTGCTTATTTTAATTTTTATTTCTAGTCTGTCTTTTACAGTTATGTTTTTGGTAGGTTGGACTATAGTTTCTTTTTGTGCAAAGGCTGATGCAAAGAATGAGTTAAGCAGCTCTGCTTTCTCTCTAATGCCTGTTACTTCCTTGCTATCTTCTCTCTTTAGTAGACCTATTGTTTCCTTGATTTTTTTCTTGTTATTTATATGCTGAAAGAAGCTTCAAAAAAAATCTTTGACTTTTGTTGCAAGTCTTCGTTAATACTGAGCATTTCCTTTTATGACTTCATCTTTGCAGAGTCAGGCTATCTGCTGATATTCTGCCTTAGTTATGCATCCCTCTTTCCATTTTTTGTACTTGTCCTTTTTGTCTTTCAGTTTATCAGAGATCTTTCGGCAACCATGCTGGTTTCTTCTTGAATTTCTTATTTTTCTTTTTTTTAGGGGTATTTGTGTTGGACTGTGTTCTGTACCTTAATTTGAATACTTGAGATCCCCGCGCTTTGATTGGCCAAAGCGCGGGGCGATCGGATTGGTTAGGTGAGCCGCGCCGATTGGCTTGCTAAGAATCTCCCGCGATTGGTGGATTCGAATCGTGGGAGATTCAAAGCGGTGCCATTGGCCACGGCCACCACGGCTTGGAAATAAAAAGCCGTGAAAGTTTTCCAAAGCCCCAGTTCGGTTCCCAGCAACAATAAAGAGCTTGATACAAAGTCACCGACTCCTGGCCTCATTCCAACAGACTCAACACTGGCGACGAAGGTGGGATTCTGATCCTGAACTGAAGCACGTGTCCGACGGAAGCCAGTAAACTGATGAGATGGCCAGCATCGCGCCGCCACCCCCCTTCAACCCCGCTAGCGAGGACTGGGAATCTTACACGGACAGATTCCGCATGTTCCTCGAATGCAGCGACCTGGAGGACGCCACCGAACCGAAGAAACGAGCCATCTTCCTAACGCACTGTGGGCCCACAGTGTTTAAGATGGCAAAAGTGCTAGCAAAACCCGCCGATGTTACCACGATGAACTGGAATGAGCTCGAGCCATTATTCCGGAGACACTATGCTCCAGCCGTGCCCATCCTCATCCGACGACACGAATTTTATCGGCGGGACCAGCGGTCGGGCGAAAGTTTCAGTGACTTAGTCACAGAGCTGCGGCGCCTTGGGGGACTATGCGAGTTCTCCAATATGAACGAGGCCCTGTGGGACCGAGTCGTGCTCAGCCTTTGGGACCCCGTTCTCCAAAGTCGGCTGATGGCCAAGGGCAACATCACCCTCGCCAATGCCATCACCGAAGCCATTGCAGCCGAAGCCACCCGTCAATCAGCCGACCGAATGCGGAAATCGAACGCCGGGGACCGCACCACAAACAACCACCCTGCAAGGTCGGCCGAGGCCCAACTGGAAACTACCACCCACCATGGTGAACTCCACTTCACCTCGGGCACTTCAGACAAGGAGGAAGAGATCCACCATCTCCAGACAGGCCGTGACCAGCACCGCCGGTGGAGTCGTAAGTCGAGGACTGCATGTGCCGGTTGCGGAGGCGACCACCCCAGATCCGAATGCCGGTTTTTCGACTCAATCTGCCGGCACTGTGATAAAAAGGGCCACATCGCCCGCGTCTGCCACCTCAAGAAAACCTACAGGCCCAGACAATGGGACCCGAACGAGCAGAGACGAGAGAGCACACCACCCAGGACCAGAGACCACCCAGCAGACAACCGGAATGGACGAGCCCAACGAAGCGGCGAGACCCGGCGGAGAGAAGAGACACATCAGACGGTCACCATCGGCCACGCAACAAGCACCGACGCCCGAAAAGTCTATGTGGAGGTAGGCATCGAAGGCGAACCCTGTAAAATGGAGGTGGATCTGGGTCCTACCTCTCCATGGTAGCCTGGCAAGAAATTAAACGCTTGGTGCCTACCATCCAGAGAAGGGGACTAGAAAACCAGAGACTAATCCTCAAAGACTACCAGGGAAATCGCATCCCTGTAGTTGGAACAGGACATTTTACAGTAACCTACAAGGGGCACACCGAAAGACTTCCCTTGACCATCGTCGATTGATACCGGCCAAGCCTGCTGGGACTTCAATGATTCACACCGCTCGGCATCGCAGTCACGGGCATCGACCACATCGCTGAAGCCGACTGGGAGCAACAACTGGCCCGGGACTTCCAAGAAGTGTTCGACGGCACCCTAGGCAAGTACCGAGGGCCCCCAATATCCTTTAGCCTAGACCCAAATGTTCCCCCGAAATGCCTAAAACCAAGGCGGGTACCTTTCGCACTCAAACCTAAAATCGACGAGCAAATTGACAAGCTCGTCAAACAAAGGGTCCTACAACCCATAGACCACGCCCGGTGGGAGACCCCAATAGTCACCCCAATCAAGCCGGATGGGTCAATGAGAATCTGCGGGGACTACAAGGCCACCCTAAATGGCACCTTGCAACAAAGCGCTTACCCCATCCCAGTAGTGCAACATCTCCTACACTCACTGGGAGGGGGCAAGGTTTTCGCGAAACTCGACCCTGGCCCAAGCACACCATCAACTGCCGGTCGACGAGGAAACTGCAGAAGCACAAACCATAGTCACCCACCGGAGAGCCTTTAAATGTAACCGACTCCAATTCGGAGTCAGTGTGGCACCTGGAATTTTCCAGAGCCTCATGGAAAGGCTCTTACAAGGCATCAAGGGGGTGGTGCCCTACTTCGACGATGTACTAGTATCGGCAACCAACCGGGCCGAACTAGAAAGTCGCCTAAGGGAGGTGCTAACGAAATTCAAAGAAACCGGGCTCAAAGTGAAGAGGGAAAAATGCCAGCTGTACACAGAGCAGGTCGAGTTCCTGGGATACCTCCTATACCGACACGGCATTCACCCCACTGACAAAAAATCAAAGCCATCAAAGAAGCCTCCACACCCAGGTCAAAAACAGAACTGCAGGGGTTTCTGGGGCTACTTAACTTTTATAATGTCTTCCTGCCCCAAAAGGTGACCGTGGCGGAGCCTTTGCATAGGCTTTTGGACAAGGCAGCCACCTGAACTTGGGGGAAACGCGAGGAAGCCGCCTTCAGGAAAACCAAGGACCTGCTCACTTCGGATGCCGTCCTCATCTAGTACAACGAGACCCTACCACTAGCCATCACATGCGACGCATCAGCCTTCGGCGTCAGCACTGTCCTCAGCCACACTCTCCCCGACGGAAAGGAAGCACCCATCGCGTTTTTTTCAAGGACCCTCACCAAACCAGAGCGGAACTACAGCCAGCTGGACAAAGAGGCTTTGGCTATCGTTGCCACAGTAAAAAGATTTCATGAGTACCTCTACGGCCGGTCGTTCACCATCATCACCGACCACAAGCCGCTGCTGGGAATACTTGCAGGAAACAGGGCCACCCCGAACATTCTGTCTCCCAGAATGACAAGGTGGTCCGAATTCCTGGCCGCCTACAACTACGGACTCACACACCGACCTGGTAAGACTATCTCCCATGCGGACGCCTTAAGCCTCTCACCGTTACCCGAACCAGACACTGACCCAGCACCCACGACGACCACCCTCACCATAGAGACTCTACCCGATCTACCCATAACCGCGTCAGACATTGCCCAAGAAACTAATAAAGACAAACGTCTGGCGCGGGTTTGGCATTGGGTAGAGAAAGGGTGGCCGGAAAAGGACAACGATGAGACATTCAGGACATTCCAGAACCGGCAAACGGAACTCTCGTTACTAAAAGGGTGTATACTATGGGGGGATAGGGTAGTCATCCCGGAAAAACTACAAATGAAGGTACTGGAACTGTTACACGAGGGGCACCCGGGCATCGTTAGAACGAAAGCCCTGGCCAGAAGTTACGCTTGGTGGCCAGGGATGGACAAACAGATTGAGGCTTGGGTAGCAAGGTGTCAATGATGCCAGGAAACTAGACCAAGCCCACCCACAGCCCCCATCCTTGAGTGGGAAACCCCCAGGGGACCTTGGTCTAGAATCCATATAGATTTCACCGGGTCCACTAGAGGACACACTTTCCGAATAACCGTAGACGCTTACTCCAACTGGCTGGAGGTAAGCAACATGAGAACAACCACCAAGGAAACCGTGACCAAAGAACTCTGCAAACTCTTCGCAACACACGGCCTCCCAGACGTCCTCGTGTCCGACAACGGGCCCCAATTCACCTCGCTGGAATTCGAAAAATTCCTTGCGGAAAGGGGCATACGACACGCACAGACAGCCCCAGTGCATCCAGCGGCGAATGGTAGGGTGGAACGGATGGTTCAATTCACAAAAAAAGCCCATCCAGAAAATAGACCATGGGGAGATCCAGGACAAAATAAATAAATTACTCTTCATACAACACATAACCCCAAACACCACAACAAATAAAAGCCCGGCAGAACTACTAATGGGGAGGAAGATAAGGTCCCCACTCGANCACCACCGAGACACAACCAAACAACCCCCTCAACACAAACCAAGAGGGGAGGGGATACCCTGGGAACCAGAACCCAGAAGAAAGAAACCAGCCATACTCACCTGAAAGTAGCCAGCACGGAACCTCGCCAGGGAGAGACAGCCAGGCCAGCTCGACCAGCCCGGAAAGACCGAGCGGGAGCGGCGAAAACCGCAGCTCAACCAACCCGGGTAGCCCAGGAGGGAGCTGCGAACAGCGGCCCGGCAAAATACCAGGCGGTTCCAACGACGGAGTCAAGAGACACAGAGACCCCGACCGAACCGGCCGGGATCCAACCGACAACTGACCTGCGCAGGTCCAGTAGGCAAAGACGGAGCCCCGCCTACCTACGGGACTATGCCACGTAAGGACCAAACCAAGAGGGGAGGGGTGTTCTGTACCCGAATACTTGAGATCCCCGCGCTTTGATTGGCCAAAGCGTGGGGCGATCGGATTGGTTAGGCGAGCCGCGCCGATTGGCTCGCTGAGAATCTCCCGCGATTGGTGGATTCGAATCGCGGGAGATTCAAAGTGGTGCCATTGGACGCGGCCGCCGCAGCTTGGAAATAAAAAGCCGCGAAAGTTTTCCAAAGTCCCAGTTCGGTTCCCAGCAACAATAAAGAGCTTGATACAAAGTCACCGACTCCTGGCCTCATTCCAACGGACTCAACAGTCTGGGCTTTTAGGATCATATTTTTCAGTGCTTTTTGAGTTGTTTTCCCCTTTAGGATTTTTATCCATGAAATTTTGCTTTGGCTCTCTCTTAGTTTCTTAAAATTAGCTCTATTAAAGTTTAAGGCACTGGTTGGATTATATCTACTGCTTGTGTTTGTATTATATTGAATTCCTGTATGACATGGTAACTCTTACCCAAGATTCCGGCAACTTCCACTCCCTCTACCACTTCTTCTCTATTAGTAAGAATTAGGTCCAGTATAATTTTTCTGCTAGTTCCTTCCTCTACCTTTTGGATGACAATGTTGTCTGCTAAATTGATTAGGAATCTATTCAATCTCCCATTTGCTGCAGTGTTTGTCTCCCAGTTGATATTGGGTAGTTAAAGTCTCCCATTTCTAACGTATGTTTCCTACATATATTAGTTAATTGATTAGCAAAGAGTTCATCTATTTCTTCTGCTTGGTTGGGTGGCCTGTAGTATATGTCTATAGCAAAGTCATTTCCCTTCTTTTATATTGACCCATAAGGATACTAGAAGGTTTTCATCCTTGGTTTCATATATTTCTATAGAGATGTAGTGATATATAATGCAACTCCATCTCCTCTTTTGTTAGGTCTGTTTCTTCTGATTAGCTGGTATCCTTCTATCAGTACATTCCAGTCATGAGTTTCATCCCACCAAGTTTTAGTAATAGCAACTATATAATATCTGCCTTCATATACTCATTCTTCAAGTTGAAGGTCAACTTCAAGATGACCCTGTTTGTTCCCTAAACTTTGGCCATTAGTGTATAGACATTGGAGTCCTTTATTGGTTTTGGGTATGTTTCTTATATCTCCTACTTTGTAACTGGGATTTGCATCCTTTCTATCACTCTCTATTTCATTATGTTTTTCTTTTTTATTTCTTCTTTCACTTTACTCACTTCTTCTTTATGTGATTATGATTGTTATCTAATGGTTTTTGCTTGGAATTAGGTTCTGTAGGTCAGGAAGATTGTCCCTCTCCCCCCTCAATTTTAGTTTAAAGCTCTTTGGATAAGGTGAGCCAATCGTTTTCCGAATATATTGTTTCCAATTGTTGTGAAGTGCAGTTCAGCTCTTGCCAATAGTCCTTCATCTAGGTAGTGCAAACCATGATTTAGGACAGCAGTCACCAACTGATGGTCTGTGGTCACCGGTGGTCTATGAGAAAACTTTGGTGGTCCGCAGAAAAATCTGGACATAATTTGCATTTTTATTATTAATAAAACAAAAACAATATTCTAAGAAATTCTTGTATTCTGAATGACAATTTTTGCCTTTATATTGCGCTAAATTTATGAACTGTTCTAGAGAGGGGGAAATAATAGAGGTGCAGCGTGATGTCAGGGTTGTCTTAGGTTGTATGAGGCAACTGTTGCTGAACCATACACTTCAGTATTGTTTCGACTATTACAACAGTCACCCCGCTCCATGAATACCAATTCTCCTCCTATTGTTTTATTTTATTTGTTTATTTCTCAGATGCTTATTAAAGGTAAGTTTAACCTTAACTGTATATATTTTTTAACTGTCATATTTAATAGCACCAAATAGTTTGACTTTGATAACTATCATTTCTTGTTTGGTTTTAGATTCAAATGAAATAAACTCAAAATGAAAAAAAACAAAGGAATATTTTGCATTTCTTTAGTAATACAAAAGATAATGTAACTAATTATAATAGTAACAATAGTAATATGTGTACTTCACTTAACCACAAGCTGGTCAATGAATCATTATCAGAGCCTCCACATTCCTCATTAGGCATCATTAGGAAGAACATTTGAACTGGAGGCGGAGAGAAGAAAAAACTCAAAGTATCAAGAAAATATGATTCAAACTACTTGAAATTTGGATTTATTCAAGAATCTGGTAGTAAGCTGGATCCAGGGCCACTTTGTGTTGTTTGTTTATTTAATGATGCCATGAAACCTTTGAAACTCAGAAGATACCTGCAATCAAAACAGCAGGATTTAGCTAAGAAACCACTTGAATAATTTCAAACAATACAAGAAAATATACAAAAGCAAGTAATTGCTTTAACAAAAACGACTGCTTCTTACCTGATAGCACTTCAGATTGCAAAAAATAAAAAGCTGTATATGATTGGAGAAGAATTAATTAAGCCTTGCATGTTACAAGCCTGTAAAGAAGTTTTGGGAAAGCAGGCTGTCCAGAAACTGAAAGTGACTCCTATGTCTGCTAACACTGTCAAGCGCAGAATTGAAGACATAACTGAAGATATGGAAAATAAAGTTATAGAAATGGTGAAAAATTACCATTTTATTCAATTCAACTTGATGAATCAACAGACATAATTAACAAGGCACTTCTCCTTTGTTTTGTGAGGGTTGAGTGTGAAGGAGAGTTACAAGAACTACTTCGTTTGCTCAACTTGTCAGGTAGAACAACTAGCTCTAAGATTTTTGAAGCACTTAATAGTTATTTCCTGGAACATGGAATTGAATGGAAAAAATGTATTGGGATATGTACAGATGGAGCTGCAAACATGACTGGACATCTTTCAGGAATTGTTGCCAAGATGAAAAATATTTTTCACCCAGACATTTTGTTTATACACTACATTATTCAATATGAGCAACTTGTGGTGAAAAAAATGTCCCCAGAACTACACAAAGTATTATTAGATATTATTAAAATTATAAATGAAATTTGTCACAAAGTGCTCAATTCTCTAATGTTTGAGGCATTTTGTGAAGAAATGGGTTCCAAGTATACTTACCTTCTTCTTCACATTGAGGTGAGATGGCTGTCAAGGGACAAATTATTAACCCAACTGTTCATCCTGTGCGAAGAAGTTAAATTATTTTTCCAGAAGCAAAATAATCCAAAATTTCAAGAATTCTTGTTCAACGATGAGTGGGTAGCCAAGCTTACATACCTGGCAGATATTTTTTTCACTATTAAATGAACTAAACATATATTTGCAAAGACCACTTAAGGACGAGTTCACACTATGAGGTAAAATTGATGCTTTTCAAAAGAAAATATTACTGTGACAAATGCAGTTGGCTGAAAAAGATATGCAGATGTTTTCAAATTTTGATGAATATCGAGAAGGATATCAACTGGCATGTGGTAACCATTCAACAGCATTTACAATTACTCACAGAATTTTTTGGTCAAACATTGAAGATAATAATTTAAGCATAAATGAAAAAGAAAACCTCATCAATCTATCATGGAACAACAGTCTCAAAACTAAATTCCAGTCATCCATATCAAGACCTCATTTTTGGCTCTCCATAAAAAGTGAGTACCTATTAGTGAGTGACACAGCAATTAAAATTTTGATTCAACTTTCAACAACATATTTGTGTGAAAAACCATTTTCACATATTACAGCAATTAAAACTCAGTACCAGTCTCAGCTTGAAATAAAAATGTCTGTTTTGCAGTAATGTCATTGGAGCCAAAAATCTATAAACTTATTTCAAACAAGCAGGAACAAATATCACATTAAAAATGTGTAATACTTAAATAAGCTTCAATTATTTTTTAATAATTTAGCTGACTTTAATAATTTTGTTACAATTAAACAATCTTTAAAGATTTTGTTATGATTAAATAAGCATTTACAATTTTGTTATAATTAAATAAGCATTTATAATTTTGTTATATTAAATAGGTGCATTTCATATTATTAAAATGGAAGTTCTCTGATCATTATTTTAGAATAAGTATTTATCTTTTTTAAAAAATCATATTAGTGATCCATAGGATTTAAAATAATGAATTTAGTGGTCTGTGAGCTCCAACTGCTTATCTAGGAAGCCGAAGTACTGCTAATGACACCAGTTCAAATCAAATCAAATCAAACATTTATTGTCAATTTACAACAAGTGTACAATGAAATTGAAATGAGATCATTTAATTTTTAAGCTAGTTGTTCATTTCTAAAATCCTTTGCTCTCTCATTGGATGTTGACCTTTTGTTGGAAGTATAGATGAAAGCATCACTTGTACTCCTAATTCTTTAACTTTCTTTCCTGTTTGTAATCTCATTATTGTTTTCAGGTTTATTGTGTCATTAGTTCCAACAGTTTTAGTCACAAATTGATTTCTTGGACCACACTTCATATTTAAGAGGTCTGTAAAGGGTGCATGAATAAGGGCACTAATGTGCCTATTCTCCCTGTCATTTTAATTTTAAATTATTAGTGTTTTCATTTTTGTTTGACAAATTATAAATTAATAAATGTAGCAGCAGAAATGGGTAGTAATCTCTGGGGTTGATTATTTTAATAAGGAACTCAGTTACATCTTTGATTTTCAGAGACTATATAATTCCCTAGATCAGGGGTATCAAACTCGATTTCATTGAGGGCTGCATAGGGTTGTGTTTGACCTCAGGTGGCCAGGGTGGGGGTGTGGCTGGGATGGGTGTGGCTGGGGTGGACAGGGCCATCTCAACATCACTCGTTAAGGCTCCGTTTTCAGCTGCAACAGCCTCCTGCAACCCTCTGCCTGTGAAAATGGGCTCCATTTTCACTGGCGGAGGTTTTCAGGAGGCATCATGCCTGAAATAGAGCCTGGGAGGGCAACGTGTGGCCCTTGCAAGCTCCGTTTTTGTTTGCAGAGGCACTGTGGGCCAATCCTTCACTGTTTCCAGGGCAACTCCATGGACCAGATCTGGTCTGTGGGTCTTGAGTTTGACACCCCTTCCCTAGATTGACTGCCTGGTCTGCAGACATATAGTTTCTGTTCCCCTAAGAATTTAATCTCCTATATTTGCTTTTTTTTCCAAGGGAAGTCTGGAAAACTTTTCTTCCTGTCCCAGGAATATTGAGTTGTGCCTCTTTTAAAGAAACTATTGATGAATGTTCTTTTGTGAGTGTCCATATATTTTCTTCCAGGGGGAGGATATGAAAGCAATTGTTCAGTTCCAAAAGGGCTTCATTGGAGTGGGCTAGGGTAGATAGTAGGGGCTTTGTTCTTTGTTGTTTTCCTCTTAAGGGTGACATGTTTCCATCAGTCTTGCTCTTTAAGTACATATGTAGGCCTATTTTTATGCAAGCAGATTGTTCCCTATTGTGTTCAATTTTGGTATATAGGTTTTCTTCTTTATGTTCATATATGGGATCTTCATTTGTTTAGAAGCTGTTTACTCCCTATTGTGTTTTATTTTAGTCTAGTCTTTTTGTTTAGGCTGGAATTTTGCTCATTGAATTTCAGAGTAGCTATAGTTGCTTAGAAACCCTTTACTTTTTCTTCTTGTAATACAAGTAGTTTACATTTGATCATAGTTTGGCTCTTCTATGGGCATATATATGGCACACTTTGCAAGTCACTATAGTATCAGACATCTCCATGACTTTTTTCTTTGTTTGTTTGCTAAAAAATTAAAAATTTCTAAAAATTTAAATATTTTCCATGTTGCAAAGTATCACTTTACAATAGTTTACAAGAGTGCTTAACCTTTTGTTTGCTGTCTTGAAAAATCCATCAATATCTTCTCTGTTTTAAGTGTCTGTCTCTTTTTTCTGTGGTTTTTTATTTGTTTCCCTCTTAGATCATTAAGAATTTTAAAATGTATAAAGATTTAAAATAAGTAAACTGTTTTTTAAAATGTCTAGTTAAAAAAAGAAATTAAAAAAATATTTTTATACAAAATTGAAAAAATAATTTTAAAATTAAAAAAGATTTACAGTTCATGAACTGGAGATTGGGGACCCAGCAGTAGGGTATGAATATCCTAGAAAAGAACATTTCTGATTAGTTCTAAGTGATAAATCATGATCATAGTCATCATAAAAATACATTCATCATAATAAGATATAACATTTAGTGATAGTCATAGGATACTAAATAAGCAATCAACATAAATCATACTAGGAAACTAAGTACAACAATATAAATGGTCAAGATACAAGCAACAAAGTTATAGTCATAGTAGGGAGAATGGAGAGCACACGAAGGGGTGTCAGGAACCAGAAGGGAACGGTGGAAGACAGGATGAATGCACATAGAGCGCGGTAGGGTGAGCCGATAAGCAACGGGATTGAGGACCGCCTCGATAGGGAATGGACCGATGAATTATATTATATATAATATATATATAATGTCTCACCTGTACCAACAAGGTGAGAAGTCCAAATTCCCAACTGAAAAGAAACAAGCAAGCAAGTCCAGTATTTACAGGGTTAAATTCCTTAAGCCGATAACATTCTTGGCAGTCTCACACAAGCTGTCTGCCAAGTCTGACAATAAAGCAGGAATATAAATCACAAGCCGTCACCGCACACAGGATACTTGAAGCTTCTCTCACTAAATTAACATGTTGTCCCAAACAAGTTCTCAGAGCAAACATACCCACTTTTATTCCCTGTGGGGCGTGTCAGTCCTTCATCTCAGTCTCTGATTCGTCCTTTCTTTCTGCATTGCAACTCGCACTGTTTTCTGTGCCGTTGCCTTGCAGCAAGCCAGCATTCCTCAGCTTGATCTTCAGTCAGAGACTCTGATACGCTCTCCTGGTTATCTGTCGACACCTGAGGCACAATCAGGGAGGAACGTCTTGCCTATGAGGAAAGTCCTGGGGAGGAAGGCAACTCCAAATCCTCTAACAAAGCAGGCTCAAACCTCAGAGCCAAAT
>BHEV01033568.1:0-19880 GCA_004319985.1 Emydocephalus ijimae
CTCGGCCAATGAGATTGCCGTGCGCTTTGGCCAATCACAGCGCGGCGCTTGCAAGTATGCTAATGACTGTACAGAACAGTTGGTGCCTGTAGAATCCATGCTGTATAACCCTGGAATGTCTTATGGATTGTCCCAAGATAGACAGAGCTTGGAGTTTGGCAAGGGATTCTAATAGTCAGGATAACCTGGTGATCCCCTGCTTGAAAGAGATACAACTAACTGCTGAATTGCTGTTCCTGTGTACTTCGGGGAGACAGAAACATTTTAGGAATCTGAATGTGGAACACTATCTAGGTGTAGTGAAAAATAAATTATAGAACTGGTAGTCTGGTAGATCAAAAAAGTGCAGAGACATGTACATGAATCTCAGCGAATACAATGTATTTCAATGTAATATTACATAATCATAATTAATAAAATGATAAAATATGGGTTAGGCGATATTGCAAATAGGTAAATTCATAATAAATGATTAATGGATCCTCTTAACTTGGAGGGAAGAATTGAGTGGAATAACAGAAGGCTCTTTCCTAAATTCTATATTGTTCAACTTGTTTATCAACGATGAGGGTGAGGAAGTTGAAGGGAATCTTTTCAGATACTAGATGACAAAAAGTTGGAAAGTTGTTTAACACTTTAGAGAAGGAAGATATCTACATCTGAAATTAATAGAATGGAATATAATAGAGAGAAGTACAGTTTTGAAACTGGGCAAGTACAAAGAAAGACATAAGTATAGCATAGAGAATATCTGGTTTCACAGTAGTTCCTAGTAGTCCCTGTAAAAAGGATCTGTGTATATTTGTCACGCATGGGTTAAAAATGAACCAGCAGTATAATGTAGTTGATAAAATCCTACCTTCATTAAATTCCTTAAAAGGAACATATAGTCCAGAGCAGGGGTCGCCAACCTTTTGGACCTCAGGGACCACCAAACTCATAATTTTAGATCCCAGGGACCATTAACTGGTTCTGTGAGCATGGCCTGATTTATGGGTGTGGCTTGGTCATGTGACTGGCTGGGCATGGCCTGTATGTAAATACTATAAATATTTATATAAATATTGAATTTTTTATAAAAAAAGAGCAAAAAGAGCAAAAGAGATTTTTACCCAAAATCAGGCAAAAAGATTGAGTTGCTCACAGAATCACAGATTGATTCAGAGATCTATCTATTTGCCATTGGCTAGCTCAGTCTGTCATATAAAATTTGCTTGCAAGCAAACTCATAAAATTTGCTAGCAAGCAAATTCACAAAATTAGCTCACAATATACCATGCATGTAAATATTGATTTTTTTTTAAAAAAAGAGCAACTTTTACCCAAAATCAGGCAAAGCAGGCAGATTGAGTTGCTCACAGAATCATTCAGTGATCCATCTATCTGCCATCGGCTAGCTCAGTCTCTCAAATTTGCTTGCTGTGAGTGCACTGAATTTACTTGCAAGCAAACCTTCAGTCCTAAGGGAGGTTTGGCTGTGCTGAGCCAAAGATCTAAAGACTATCTAGAAAGCAAGAAATCCAACCATTTCCTGCTTCCTAGCTAATCTAAATCTCCTGGCACAGCAGAACAGATGATGGTCAGAAAAAGGAAAAATAGCAATTTAGCAGGCAAGTTTACTGGGTAAGGAGTTGGCGGGAAAGGTTCCCGCAGGCCATGTGGGTGGCGCAGCCTTGTGTTTCTGTGCAGCCTGGATTAATTGCCTTGTGGGGGTGCTCTGGGGGTGAGATTTCTCTGTGGCCCACCAAAATTTTCTCACAGCCCACCGGTTGGCGACCACTGGTCCAGAGAACTGGAAATAATTGTCCTACATATTCTTCCCTGTTTAACCCCCATATTGGACTATTGTGTGCCATTCAGAACAGTTAAATTTTGTATATATTTCATCTATAAAAGAGACAATTGTGGGAGATATGATAGCAGTTTTCAATTAACTAAAGAAATCTTTATTCCTCTAAGAGAGCAATATCAGCAGCAGTGGGTTAAAACTACAAGACAGTAATTAAAGCTAAAAGACAGTAGATTCAGAATAAATATTAGGAGGAAATTCTTCATGATGTAAACTGGCAGCTGCTAGAATAGCTGCCACATGAAATAGTAGAGATCTTCAGTAGAAGGTGGGAGATCTTCTGTCAGAAAGTTCTAATGAATCTTGAAGTGAGTGTAGACAGATAGGTGATTTCTAAGATCCCTTCCAACATTGCCATTCTACAAATTATTGGGTAATTGTTTCTTGAAATCTGACCATTCTTTTCAGAGCAGGAGAAAAAAACCTGATGGTCATAAGGATGTTATTTTGCCTTCTTTAGTCTAAAGATGATACAGCTAAGATGCCTCTACATCAACCAAATTTATGGACATCTTTTGGGATTAAGGTATCCTACTAGACAAAGACGATTGCAGCATATTTCTTGTCTATAAAATAGTATGTTGACTTCTTTCCTCTGGTGTGAGACTTTCATCTGTCTAATGGAATGCTTCAAAATATGCCTCCACTGGTTTCCAGCCTATATATTTTGTAAATAATGTTAATCATAGAGGCTCTTTGTTGCCTTCAATATTAGAGGCAAATTCTCAATACTAGTTGCCAAGGAATATGAGTAGAGGGCACTATTTTCTTATCTCCTGTTTGTGAGTTTTCTATTGGCATCTGATTGACTAAAGTGAGAACAGTGTTGAATTACAAGATTATTTTGATTAGCTCTTCTTTTGTTTTTATGACTGAAGGGGAAAAAAGAATTCAAATCTAAATAAGTAGTGAAGTGCTAAAGTCTATTATTGCTCAGAGAATAGGAAAGAATATAAAAATATGGAACTGGGACAAATTGTTTACTTTTAGAAAGGCTGCAGTGAAATTTATCTGTGGGCCTCTGGGATGCTCGTATGGGCATTACTGAGATTAACAGATGCATAATCTTGATATGGGTGGATATGTGGAAACTCTCTGGATCATTAATCATATGCAATGTATATGAACTATATCAGAACCATTATTGTGAACATTTTGGTCTGCCAGCTTCAGCATACCTTTTCCTACTTGATTATGAAATAAAATTCTACTTATTGAATATCATGAAATAGCCATCTAGTCATCTGATTTTTTAAAAAGATGCTGTAGCAAATGTTTAGTGTGACTAAGAGCATTTTATTTCTACATATCACTTCATTCTGATGCTATATATTGTCCCATTTCCATGGTTACACTATAGAGAATTGCTATGAAACATCTCACTGATTTTAATGAAGAGATAACTGCATTTCATTAGCTGGTACAGAGACCTTTTCTGCACAATGTAGTTTTAAGAAGTGAATCTTAAAATACATTAAGCTGAAAAATCTCTATATTATTAAAACTCTTGCGACTGTTTGTAATCTTCAATTGGCTAAAACTGGAAGGGCAACCAAGATAATTCAAATGAGATTACTTCCAAAAGCTGGGATCATGACTCCTGTGGGAGTGAAATCTGGGGAAGTTGTAGCTGCTTCAGTGCCACTGTGCCTTCTGCATCTGAATATACTTCCCACAAAACCATAAGTTATGTGGTAAAAGGGAGGATGGAAGTGTTTCCCTCCCTCTTTTGTTCTTCCCTCTGCCTCTGCACTTATCAGCTTGCAGCAAGGCCTGAAAGGTGAGTAGTCATTGGCTGCTTTGGACCATGGCTGAAATTTAAAATCTCTTAATGGCAGTGGGTGGCAAAGGAAAGATAAGGAAGTGACTCATACTCATGAGGTAGAGCTGACTGAAGTGCCCTAGCAATTGATGGGTGAATCTTCTTTCTTCCTGGGGGAAGGAGGCCCTTGGGGACATGTTAAAATGGAAAGTGGGGATGCAGTTTTCCTCACAGTTCCCATTGTTACCCCTCCCCTCAGCAAAGTGACAGCAGCTCCACATGTCAGCCAAGAAGGAGGGGTGTGAGTGATTTCCAATGTGCTGTGCCAGCTTCTCACAAGCAGTCAGTGGGGAAGTCTATAGGAAGTCAAAAATCACTCATAATCTCACTGTTTTTCTGCCTGCTCATAGCCATTCTATTGTTTTCTCCCAGCGCTACCACCACAAAGTAGCAAGACAGTTCTGTGGGTCAGCCAAGGAGGAAAAGGGTGGATTTCTGATACTCCCTGCCAGCTTCCCACAAACTACAACAATAGAAATTGGAAATTGCTGCCACTGACTTTTTCCTTGCCCGTGGTAATTTTGTTTCTCTGTTTGGGTAAAAAAAAAAAATCTGAAAAGATGACCCAAAATACAGAAATACAGAATAACAGAGTTGGAATGGAGCCAAATGAATTAAAACAGTAGAGCAGACAAGATTTCTGCTGCCTAGAAAGGACCCAGAAGGACCCAATATATCGTGGATTGTTCAGTATGCAGCATTCTAGCATTTGTCAGGTAATCAACATTCACAACAGCAAGGACATAGCTTTAATTAAATTATTCTGTTCTAGTTTTCTCCTTTTGCCTTTTGTTGGTTGATATGATAGGAGATGAAGTTATTTCAATTTCATTAACCATTACATACCATTTTCTTTTTGATTGTGATCTATCTTTGAAACATCTAAATTTTATAGGCTTTGACTAGGAATATATACATACTATGCATTTGTGCATTCATTATGGATTTGTTTTGTTTGTTCTTTGGCCTATCCATATTATATCAATCATGAATCTTTAACATTAATCCAACATGTTAATCCTCCACTAGGTGTGCCTTCTGTCACTTCATCTCCCAAATATCTTCTGTACGATTTGTAAGGAAAGATAGGCCAGTTACAAATAGTTCCTTCTAATCGCCTCATGATTTGCAAATTCAGAGGGAGGAAGGGGGGGGGGGGGAGAGAGAACTTTATAATCCGATCATGCCATAAAAATTTTAATCATTAATTTGCCTAAATAAACTAAGTGGAAATAAAACATGCATTCCTTTTAAAATGTCTAACAATAATTTTCATATTTATATTATACATAATATATTGTTGTTATATACAATTATTAGAATTAGTATCCTTTTTTAGAATTCTTTTATTGGCCAAGTGTGATTGGACGCATAAGGAATTTGTCTTGGTGTAAATGCTCTCAATATATATAAAAGAAAAGATACATTCATCAAGAGTCAAGAATCATAAGGTACAACACTTAATAATAGTCATAGGGTATAATAAGCAATTAAATCATACTAGGAAACAGTCCATATAGATCGTAAGGATACAAGGAACAAAGTTACAGTCATACAGTCGCAAGTGGGAGGGGAAGGGCGATAAGGAGTGATAAGAAGATTAATAGTAATAGTAGTGCAGACTTTGTAAATAGTTGGACAGCGTTGAGGGAATTATTTATTTAGCAGAGTGATGGCATTCAGGGAAAAACTGTTCTTGTGTCTAGTTGTTCTGGTGTGCAGTGCTCTATAGCATCGTTTTGAGGGAAGGAGTTGAAACAGTTTATGTCCGGGATGTGAGGGGTCTGTAAATATTTTCACAGTTTGGTTGCCGAACCAAACCAGACAGTTATAGATGTGTAGATGATAGACTCAATAATTCCTCTGTAGAACTGTATCAGCAGCTCCTTGGGCAGTTTGAGCTTTCTGAGTTGGCACAGAAAGAACATTCTTTGTTGGGCTTTTTTTTATGTTAGGTGTCCATTTTAGGCCATGTGATATAATAGAACCTAGAAATTTAAACCTACTGTTGATACTGTGTTGTACATAAATGTGCAATAATTGTATATAATATTACATGTATTTAATACAAATAATGTATTATACAATTTGTGGCATAAACATATGCTAATGAAGATATTTTTCCAAGAATAATTATTTCCAGAGAATGTATGCAATAAACCAAACCATTTTTTACACATTTCTGTTATGGATTAAGCCAATGCAGCGATACAACCCTAAAGAGCTTTACTTTATAGCAGGCTTGTAATCCTGCACTTCCCATGGGCCCGTGAATAGCGAGTCGTGATTGGTCGTCTTTGGCCAGTCTGATTGGCTGTTAACGGGGCCCCCTGATTGGACGCTTGTGAAAGCGGTAAGCTCAAATCATTGGTTGTTTTGACAGCAGCCAGCTCTATAAAAGAGCTGCTGCTGCCCAAGTATTTACTTTGTTCTTTCTGTTCAATAAAGAGTTGAAGTCACCGTTTGATGCCTCGTCTCCGTTTCTTGTGCCCATGCTCAATACTTAACACTGGCGATGAGGATGGGATGCGGAGACGATAGAGCTGACTAAGTACGCATCGAACAAGACAGAGCACGTGGCGAAAGAGCGCATGCAACAAACGGCAAGATGACCAGCGGCGCCATACCACCCGCACCATTTGACCCAGCAACCGAAGACTGGGACTCGTATATAGATCGCTTCGAGATGTTCCTGGAGACCAACAATTTAAAAGATGCTACGCCTGGCAAGAAAAGAGCGGTGTTCCTGACTCATTGCAGCCCCGCCATTTTCAAAATGGCTAAAGCACTGGAAAAACTGGCAGAAGTGAAGACCCTCGTCCCAATCCTCCGGGCCCATTATGCACCCGCAGTACCTACACTGATACGAAGACATGAATTTTACCAGAGGGACCAATGGAAGGACGAGAGCGTTGGAAATTTCGTAGCCGACCTCCGGAACCTAGGAGGCCTTTGTGGTTTTGCAAACTTAGAGGAAGCCTGAAGAGACCGCATAGTTCTGGGATTAAATGCACCGCATGTGCAGAGTAAACTGATGGTAAAAGGCGACATCAGCCTTACAGATGACATTGCTGACGCTACTGCCACAGAAGCAACCAGGAAGTCAGCCGCTCAAATGCACCGAGCGAATACACCGCTTCGCCAACTCGCTAACGATAGCCCACTCGTCACTGAGAAGCACACTACCACCACCCACCACGAAGACCTCGAGTCCTCCTCAGACAGTGAGGAAGAGGAGGTCAACTGGCTCCGCTGGGAACGAGAGCAAAGAAACCAGAGATGTCCGCGCCAATGTGCTGGTTGAGGGGCAAACCACCCGCGATCGGACTGGAAATTCCTCGATGCACTCTGCCGTACTTGTGGAAAAAGAGGCCACATCGCAAAAGTCTGCAGAAGCAAGCGAGAGTCCAGTCCCAGCTGAAGGGAGAACAACCTCCGTCGGGAGACAGGCAAACCTCCTGAGAACCAGGACCGTCTGAACCACCAATGGAACAACCACTACAACAGAAATCGAGCACCTGCCTCTTCAATGAGACGAGAAGAGGCCCACCAAACCATTATTATCGGCCACGCTTCATTGTTCAATGCAAGAAAGATCTGCGTAAAGGTTACTATTGAGAATCGACCGTGCATGATGGAAGTCGATTCGGGATCATCCCTATCGATGGTATCCTGGAAAACCCTCAAATAGCTGATCCCTGACATCTGCCGCCAGGATCTCAGCATGCAACGAATCATCCTGAAAGACTACCAGGGAAACAGAATTCCTGTTGTCGGTTCCAGCCACGTCCAAGTATCCTTCAAGGACCGCACAGCGACGCTTCCCCTGACTGTCGTCGATCATGACCGACCCAGTTTGTTAGGGTTACAGTGGTTCGCCCCACTTGGGATTGAACTAGCTGGCATACACCAAACCAGAAGTGACGACTGGGAAGAGGCTCTCAACCAGGAATTCCAGGACATGTTCACAGGGACATTAGGCAAGTAGGAGGGGACCCCTATATCATTTAATCTTAGCCCCGATGCAGCTCCCATTTGACTTAAACCTCATCGGGTACCTTTTGCCTTAAAACCGAAAATCGATGCGCAGCTAGATAAACTGATACCCCAGGGCGTATTGGAACCGATTGACCATGCCCACTGGGAAACTCCGATAGTAACGCCCATGAAGCCAGATGGTTCGTTAAGAATTTGTGGGGATTACCAGGCCACCCTAAATCATGCTCTTCAACAGAGCGCTTACCCAGTACTGGTGGTTCAACACCTTCTTCATTCCCTGGGTGACGGGAAAATATTTGCGAAATTGGACTTAGCTCAGGCGTACCAGCAACTACCTGCAGACGCGACAACTGCAGAAGCCCAGACAATAGTTACCCATAGAGGCGCTTTCAAGTGCAATAGACTCCAATTCGGAGTAAGTGTGGCACCTGGCATTTTTCAAAGTTTAATGGAGAGACTATTACAAGGCATAAAAGGTGTCGTGCCTTATTTTGACGATGTCCTAATAGCTGCCCCCACTAAAGAGTTATTAGTACAATGACTCAGAAAAGTTCTTCAGAAATTTAAAGACGCTGGTCTGAAGGTAAAAAGGGACAAGTGTCAACTTTGTACGGAGAGAGTGGAGTTCCTGGGATACCTTCTCGACAGACAGGGAATCCACCCCACCGAAAAAAAACTAACCACAATCAAAAACGCCCCGAGACCTTGGAATAAGACAGACCTCCAAGCCTTCCTGGGACTCATTAACTTTTATAACATCTTCTTGCCCTAGAAGGCAACCGTAGCCGAACCCCTACATAGACTTCTCAACAAAAATGCTTCCTGGGTCTGGGGACGGCGTGAAGAGAGAGCATTCCAAGAGGTGAAAGACCTCTTAACCTCCGATGCTGTATTAATGCAATACAACGAGACTCTACCCTTAACAGTTACCTGTGACGCCTCACCATTTGGAGTGGGAGCAATTTTAAGCCATGTCCTACCAAATGGGAATGAGGCACCTTTTGTGTTCTTTTCGAGAACTTTGTCGAAAACTGAAAGGAACTATAGTCAACTCGATAAAGAGGCTCTCGCTATTGTATTTGCAATTAAACGTTTCCATGAATATGTGTATGGGAGACCCTTTACCATAATTACAGACCACAAGCCGCAACTTGGTATTTTGGTGGGAAACAAACCAACTCCCCATATCTTATCACCAAGAATGACATGTTGGTCAGAATTTTTAGCCGCCTATGATTACCGATTGCAACACCGCCCAGGGAAAACCATTCCCCACACTGACGCTTTGAACCGTTCTCCACTACCAGACATCATAGAGGACCCTGCTCCAACCTTAGCTGTATTGCAAATCGAAACCCTCAAATCGCCGCCGCTGACCGCTCGAGACATCGCCTTAGAAATAAAAAAGGACCCTGTTTTGCCACGAGTCCTCAGCTGGGTGGAATGGGATTGGCCGGTCAGCGCAACCAATGACACATTCAAGCCATTTAGAAATCGTCAAACAGAGCTATTCTCCCAAAAGGCTGCATAGTGTGGGGAGATAGAGTCATAGTCCCTGAGAAATTGCAATATAGGGTGTTGAAAATGTTGCATGATGGACATCCAGGCATCATGTGGATGAAGGCATTGGCCAGGAGTTACGCATGATGGCCTGGCTTAGACAAACAGATAGAGACCTGGGTAGCAAAATGCAGCAAATGCCAGGAGATTCGCTCCACTCCTCCATAAACTCCCCCAACCCAGTGGGAAACGCCTCGAGGTCCTTGGTCCCGTATCCACATCGATTTTGCGGGACCCACAAGAGGACACACTTTCCTCCTAACAGTGGATGCCTATTCAAACTGGCTCGAAGTCCACAAAATGAAAAGCACCACTACAGAGGCAGTCACTAAAAAGCTGAATAAACTATTCGCTACCCACGGATTTCCAGATGTCCTGGTCTCCGATAATGGCCTCCAATTCACTGCCCTGGCATTCAAACAGCACCTGGCAGATCGGGGCATCCGCCATGCCTTAACATCGCCAGCTCACCCTGCGGCCAATGGTAGGGCTGAGCGAATGGTTCAATTTGTAAAACAGACCTTGCACAAAATGGACCATGGCGACATTGATGACAAAATAAACTGGATGATTCTCCTCCAGCACATAACCCCAAACAGTACCACGAACAAGACCCCAGCTGAACTTCTGATGGGCCGGAAACTTTGCTCGCATCTCGATCGCCTCCACCCAAACTACACGCCGGAACAACCCCCGGGATCCAGTAGCAAGTGTCAGGAATTCCAGGAAGGTGACCTCGTGTTTGTGAAAAACTTCTCGGGTGACCCATTGTGGGTCCCCGCGACCATAACGCAACTTACGGGACCCCGATCCTATCGCCTACAAACTGCAGATGGTAAGATGTGGAAATGCCACATAGACCAACTCTGTTCCAGATTAGCACCTAGTCCCATCTCAGCCCCGGAACCTCTAGCTGGGGGGGAGGGGACATTGAGGAGGCCGAAGAAGAAATGATAATCGAAACCCAACAGCCTACACAACCACCATTAGGAGGAGAACCGAGCCAGGGAGTGGCCTCGCCACGTGACAGCACTGCGATGGAAACAGATCCAGGGAACCTGGAAGACAACACTGGCGTAATCAGGGAAAGCAGCCCAGGGCCACAATTTTCACCATCCAACCCAGCTAGCAGCCCACCGGAACCAGACCCAGGACAGAAACCGGTGGAACAGCGCAGGTCAAGCAGACAGGTGAAGCGACCTGCCTATTTATGAGAGTACGTCACCCCACCCCTCAGACGGAACCTAGGGGGGAGGGGTGTTATGGACTAAGCCAATGCAGCAATACAACCCTAAACAGTTTTACTTTACAGCAGGCTTGTAATCCTGCACTTCCCATTGGCCCATGAATAGCGAGTCGTGATTGGTCGTTTTTGGCCAGTCTGATTGGCTGTTAACGGGGGCCCCTGATTGGACGCTTGTGAAAACAGTAAGCTCAAATCATTGGTTGTTTTGACAGCAGCCAGCTCTATAAAAGAGCTGCTGCTGCCCAAGTATTTGCTCTGTTCTTTCTGTTCAATAAAGAGTTGAAGTCACCATTCGATGCCTCGTCTCCGTTCCTTGCGCCCATGTCCAGTACTTAACAATTTCCATAGAAACCTTATTACAAATGGCACTGACTTCTTTCAGAACATTATAGCAGAGCTGTGTTAGCCTATAGTGGCAAAAAGCAGGCATGTCATATTAAGCTGTGGGTGATAATCTTAATTATTTAGGTTTCAAACCTTCAAAATGTCTGAAATATTATTATAATAAATATATCTTGCTTCGTGGATTTTTCTAAAACAGACAAATTACTTCACTTCAATTGATGCTACAAACAGAAACTAGATTAAATTTATTCAAAAGCTGAATAATTTTGGTGTTAAATTATCTAAGCTTTTCTCTAGTAAAATGAAATCTAAAATATGTAAAAATGCTGTTCATAATCTACCAAATTCAGCTAGCCTTAAAATTTCAGATCTGAACCTAACATGAAATTATAAAGAAATATTATGACACAGTATACTTTAGTATATTCTGTATATGTATGAGTATCTCCATATTCACATACACAATGATTAAGGGGTTAATGTTGCTAAAACCTTTAAATATATCTATATATATAAAAGTGAAATACCACTCATGCATCATCACAAAATCTCCAGAACCGTAAAGCCTACAAACCTGAAATTTGGCACATATGTTCCTCTTCTAGGTACTCACTAAGAAAGGATTTTTTTTCAAAATGACCATCAGAGCATTAATATTTTATGTATTATTATTAACACGCTCTGATGCTAAGGAGTTGTTCTTCTCCCCACCTGAAAAGAAATCTGTTTCAAATGCAAAACACAAGCAGAAGAGAGGAATTTCTATTTCAGTTTCAGTTTAACAGCAACAACCAGCTTTAGTACAGAACAGTTGAGCTCAAGCCACGCCCAGGCTCCTTGCTGTCTCCTTCTTGCTCACACAGCAAATATTGTTTCAGTTTCCATGCTTCAGTTTCCAAACAGCCTTCAACTCTCTCACACACTGATAGGATGCCAGTCAGATGAATACCGATGGATGCTGGCTGGCAGAGGCACAATTTCCCCACTTAGTTTCCCCAAAAAACTAAGCTTGATCACATAGTTTCATAGTGAAGCAAGGGTATAGAGCTAGTTTTATATAATTATAAATCACTGTGATATTCAATTTAAAGCCTCGTATTGAGATGGCAGAAAACTGACTTACTAAAACTTGATTCTTGTTTGAAAATGTTAGTTTATTCAAAGAAGGTTAAAACATCAAAATATTTTTTTAGAAACAAAAAATAAAGATAACAAAAATGACATTAACATGAAAAAAGTGTCTTTAAAAAAAGACTGACATATATACACAGATACACACATCGTATCCAGTTGAATGCTAATTAGTATAATACAACAATGTTGGTTTCCCACTCCTTGTGAAGCAGGTCAAAAGACTTTAAAATTATTAAACTACTAAATCTACTTGGAATTGTTAGCTTATCATCTATAAACTATATTTATAACAAAATGATTAACAGAAAAAACATAATAATGGATATATTATATAAAAGTATAAATGTAATAAAAATTGTGAACAGTAATAAGACAAAAACAAGATTGAAATTCCAAATCTCTCTGTAAACAAACTGTTATTGCAATAAATTCATAGAAAATTTACCATAGCTACAATCCCCAATCACCCCAAATATTAACCTTAATTGGTCTTGGATCAAATATCCATATTTTTCTTTTTTACCATTTCTTATCAATTGCTGATTGATTGAGCACAATAAGTCCAGTCTCCAAAGCCAAGTTACCTTTCCCCCAAAAAAACAGATCAAATTGTTCCTCAATTAGATATATTAAGTCCATTTCCCATTCTCCATAAAACCCCTTACAAAAAACTATTTGGACTTCCAGCTGACATCGCAACAAGATCAGACATGAGGAGTGGGTCTCTGCACTCCCGCACCATGTTCTCCCTGTTCTCTCTGAAAGAAGCTAAAGCCATCCTGTAGGGGTGGTGAAGAAAAAGGGGGGTGCCCTGTAGGTTGCAGAGAGCCACAACTCTTCCACTGAACCCAAGGCTTCTTCCCTCTCATCCATGACAAGGAGAAGAGGCAGCCATCATGGCTACCAGGAAGCTCAGACAGCCGAGGTGGCAAAAAAAGTGCAGGAGCAGTGTAGATGAACAGTGAACTGGAACTCGGTGAGATTATTCCTTTTTTACATAGAACCTAACCCTAAAAGATAAAAAAAGAAAATCCAGGAAAAGAGATTCTTATAACTATTTGTTGAAGTGGCGAATAATTATACAGAGAAAAATTCTAGACCCAAAAGAAAGGAACTAAGGGGAGAAAAGTTTTTAAAAGTTTAAAACATAGAAAATTGAACTTTCAAACTGAGTAGGCATTGTTTTGGAAATGCATTTTAAAATGCTGGAACTATCTACTTGAATAACTGACTTTGCCTCCATAAAGTGAATTAAAATTGGATGAAATAAATTTCAAATTTGAAACAATCCTGAAACCTAAGCTAAGGGTGCCACCTACTGATAAATGGAAAATGTATCATACCTCTACAAGCCTGGAAATGTTTCTGATAAGAGAAATAAACAACATTCATCTGGAAGACTGTGGTGATACCTACTGTTCCATAATTATCTACTTTATGATTACTGGAGACTCAATTGTAAGAATAAGGAAAACTCTTAAGTAAAGTAAAGTAACTTTTGACATTTGGAAAGCTTCCTGGACTACCTAAATGGAACTGATTGAATAATCCTGGGATATAAAGAACTATGATTACTGTACTTTCTTAGGAGCAGCATTTGGCTTGAATATATTGTTTTTGGAATATTGAGTAAGAGCGTGACTTAATAAAATAAGACAAAATGCTCCACCAAGGGGAAATGAGTGAAATTTCAAAAGAAATGGTGTTGATCTTCCAAATCATTAAGGATACTATGACAAAGAATCACAGGGAGATAAAGAACCTACTGCAAGGCATAAATGGGAAAATAGAAAATACCCTACAGCTGATAATGAATGAAGGTCAAAAAGTCCAGGAAAGAGAGGGAACAACAGAAAGAATGGAGAAAAGAAAACAGACAAATCAACAAATAAAGCAAGAAGATGGAAAGGAGAAGACAATAAAGATAATGACTGATGAAATAAACCAAGGGGAAAGTATTTTAAGGGATTTAAAAATGGAATCAGATAAACAGGAAGGTACTTTTGAAAGGAAGATAGGACTTGGGCAGACACTCTGGAAACCTGGCATATGAGGATAGAGATGGGAGAAATAATTAGACTGAATAGTGAAGACACATTTGTAGATAGAGGCAAAGATCCAAGAGAGAAGTATGGGACGCAAGCTAAAAAATGAATAAGAATTGAAGTATTAAAATGAACAAGAGATGATGGATAGAAAGGATTTTTTTTTCTAATATAATGATGGCCTGATTAAAAACTAGAATAGAGGAAGAAATAAGAATACATACTTTTATATAAAACAATAGCTGGATGAAAAGATTAGAGGTTGAAAGATGGTATTATTATGTATGTTTAAACAATATGGTGATTGGCACCAGAATGGTGCATTGAAACATTTAATAACTAAATAATGAAGGACTATATCTTAATATAAAAATGTGTATTAACACTAGGATTAGTAATGATGGCCTGACTAGAAGCTAGACTAGAGGTAGAAATGAGAAATAGGGGAAATATTAGCATACATATTTTTATATAATAGAATAAAAGCAATAACTAGATAGAAAGATTAGAAGTTGAAAGATGCCATTACTATATATGCTAAAATAATATTGTGATTGGCATTAAAATGAAACATTGAAATATTGAATAATTACTTTAAAACAAACACGTATATTAATACTAGGATTAAATAAGTTTGACTAATGTAACAAATATTATTAATATTATTATTGCTACTTGAACCAAAATGAATGATACCCAGGTGCCACACTGTTCATGTATTGATGTTGACATATATTTAAAAATCAAAATAAATGGGGGTGGGGGAACTATTTGCCATTTATCCACCCAGAGAGCTCTCTGCTGTTATATAAAAGCACAATGTTAAGCTTCCTGATGGTGTATGGAGTCGACTCTATGATTTCTGAGTCTATATTTCTTCCTGGCCAATTCACAACTTGGAAATCACATTTCTTCTCACTGTTCTCCACCATCTGTGATATTTCTGTATCTATGTCTCTTCCCAACAAATCAGCTGCTTGAAAAATCAAATATTGAGACTAGTTTGGCATTTTTGGCTACCTATCAAGTCCTTTCCAAAGACCTGGGATAAGCAGATCTTGATTATTGTTGTTATTGTTGTTGTTTGTCACACAGATGTTTACACTAGATTTTGCTTTTTTTATCCACTTATCATATAATATATATTACACTAGATTTTGCTTTTTTTATCCACTTATCAACTCCTCCCCAAGGACCTGGAATAGACAGATGTTATTATTTGATGATATCATTGCAGAATGTAAGCTGCCCAAGTAAAGCTGTCTTTTGCAGTTAACTGATAGTGATTTTGTCACTGCTGAAAGTGTTCAAGTGGTACTCCAGTTGTTTTGGGATTGCACCCAAGTTGCCTATTACTATTGGTACCATCGTTGCTTTCTTTTGCCCCAGCTGTTCTGTTTCTATTTGCACTCATTGTATTTTGTGAATTATTATTATTAATGTTAGGGATAGCATTGTTTACCCTAACTGGTTTAGGTAAAATAATAAATAAGTTATCATGGTTTGTTGGTTAAAGTGTGTGTAACTTTAACTGCAAGAATGTAATTAAGGGTGTGGTTGTAAAAGCACCATAAAAGGAGCAAGACAACGGCAGCTCGCTCTCTGGCTTAATGATCCCTAATTACTGGATGGATTGATGACTGTGTTTTTTTTCCTACTGGAACGGGAGAGAGAAAGGAGTGTTCACTTCTCAACGGTGAGAAGAGATAATACGGACTGATTTATTGTAAGTGAACTGACATTGAATATTCAACACGGACTTTGCAAATTGAGTATCCCCGAATGGACTGACTGAAATGATACATGACTGTTTTTGACTATGCTATAACTCTTAAATGGAATAAACTATATTTTGATAGCACAAGCGTATCTGCTTTTTACTGAGTGTTAACTAACATACAAACTTATCTCACACATTTACCTGTCTGCCTAATTGACTGACGCTGCACATTCTGTTTAACATGTTTCCTTAACATTGGTTGGGGGACCAGGCTTAACAATTATATTACAATAATTAAACTTTAGACAATGTAATATGAAAAAACAAATAGAAGAACCTCTAACTTGGTATTTATAATACATATATAGAAGGGTTTTTTTTTAGAGATATCTGGGAGCTGGAATGCCAAATCAAAATTGAAATAAAAACTTCGCTTTCCATTTTGGTAACTGTTTTCATTTATATCTGTCTCCTTCAATGTTAAACAAATTGCTTTAAAAAGGTTCATTGGAAGGATAATGTGACAAATAAACTGTTATATGTTCACAAATTATTTATGAATTATTTCAGCATATGAATTATGACAGTTGTTGGAGAAGCTGTCAAGGGCATGAACATTCATGTCGAGTGGTTTTATAAAGAAGTGTCCCTTTGGGGGAATAAATTTTTTTCAGATTCTAAATATTACTAATTAACATTTCCAACACTGATTGTCTGGATTTCTATAAATATTTGATCAGACAAATAAGCATTTGGACAAGATATTTAAAACCAACAATTTATAGTTGCTCATATAACCACCATTTCTAGACTGTATAGGAAAATAGAGATAAAGCTGGTGAAAGTAGGCAAGAATTTCTGCTTAGTATTTACAAACTATAGAATAATTTTTCCTTTATGTGAATTGTGATAAATAGTATTACAGATACTTTCTTTTTAAATATTCTAAGCAGAACTATTCCTGACAACACATTCAAGCTGGTTCTCACATTTTCAGAACATTTTGCTGCCGAGATATTTTTTCACGTGGCATTTGTCACAGGATCAAGAATCCATCTTAACGCTGTTTTCTCTTAACTAGTTTGTGGAATGTGGATATTGGGGTGGTCATAAGTAAAAAGAGATTACTTACCAAAATATTATTCTCAACTACAGTTCTAGATGCTTTAAGAAATGCAATAAGAATTCAGTATGGACTTTCTTGGATCCAGCAACAGTTTTTGATGTCAGTTTTGGGGAACCTTTCCTTGAGGCAGAAGAAAACCAAACCTTTCAGTCAATAATCTTTCAATACCATAAGCAGAAGAATTAGTTTGTTTTCTCTCTTCATTATCATCCTCTGCTTATAGATAACAATATTAGCATTGGCTAATTCTTACAGCCTTTAAATTCCCCTAAGTCTTTATCGCACAAAACAAAAATAAAGCACATGGCCATTGAAAATTCTAGCCCTTGAGATTCTTGAGATGGAGTTGACAGAATCAGGTAATCCAGTTGTAAGTCACAAATTGCACTGCTCTCTTGAAATGTAATCAAACCTGCTTTTTTGTTGTCTTGGTTTGGTTTGTTTCCAGAAAGTTGCTTTAAAATAACAGCTGGGATATAAATATAGTGATTGAGTTTTAAAATGATAGTTATTTTTCATTTGCCCACTATACATGGACCTGTAAGATCTCCTCTTGGCACAAACTCTGTTCAAAAGCTGCAAATCTGAGGATATGTTCTTTTTCAACAGAGTCCTCAATCTTTTTGTCAACTAGATCTTTCCTCCTCCTCTCTTTCCTCCTCTGTCTCTGCATGCTAGCGTGATAATGTCCAAATATAGATGAACTCTACCCAAAGAAAAAGCCTTTCATAAACATTTTGAGCATTCAGAGTGTAGCTGGGCCAGAGCAAAAATATGAAAGAAAATAGTTTTTGTTTTATAAATTTTAAAATGCTTAATACAAAAGCATAGGTAATGCACATTTGAAAAAGTATTTGGTAAAATAATAGATTATGAGACACATCCAAAAACTACCTTTTATTTGGTGACATTAGACTTTTATTTGAGATATGGCTGGGCGTTAATTGGAAATGCTGTAGTAATGAATTCTGATAGATAACTGGCTGACTTTTGATGTAAATGTAGTGGATGATCTTAAAGCCAACAAGAGGTTCCAAATTTCTTTTTGCAGATGCCATACCTCTTGAAATTCTTGTAATACAGCAGCAAATTGCCAAACCTTGTCCCCTTCCCAAAAGTCCATTTATACTTATTTTCAGTGGAAAAAAAACAGGTGTGAAAACAGTAGGAAAAGGTTTAATTCACTCACAAGAGAAAATATAATTACAAAAAAAAAATAAACCCACATCTCTACAAAGGCCTGGTCAGTCCCACTGTAATCTTCAGGTACAAAATTTTCCCACCATGGAAATTTTGTCTGCCATGTTGAAAAATCTCAAAGCACTCTTATGCAGCATTATGAGGCATCTCTGCTGTTGATTTCAAGGTGACATAAAGAAATAAATAAGCTGGATATCAAGGTTGTCCAACACAAGAGGAGCTAGAAAAGAATACCATCTGCCCTAATTAAGTGCTTAATTCATGCAGTAGAGATTCATGAATTAGCCAAGACTTTATTTGAATTTCAATTGCAATGCAACAAGATTTAATTCAAAGTGATCAGATATAACAGAGTCAAGCGTAAGCCGTAATGTGATAGCATTAAAATGTTTCTAAGTGCTTTAAATTTGGGCAGAATGGTATAAAAACAGCTTTTACATGACCTTTCGATGACATTAAGAATAATAGAATCTGGAAATATGGACATGGAAGGAGTCATTTAGACAAAAAATCCAACTTCTTTTTTTAAAAAAATTTTTTTTATTGGTTTTTAAAAACAAACATAAACAAACAAAACATAAAAACATCAAGCCATCTTCCATCGGTGTACATACAGTGTGCCAGTTGGTTTACAAATTGTTTTGTGCTTCCATTTCGTAGTCTTCAATTACAATTACATTGCATATAATCTCATATTGTCAATTAAAAATTAAATACCTTAGTATCATTATTAATCAATCATTTGACTATAGTTTTATTCATTCATGTTTTACAAGATAATCATAATTCACTTAGTTTATTATATAACAGTTCATATTATCACCCCAAATTTATCCTAAAATCATTTTGTAGATATAATAAGAAAGTACATCTTTATATATTTATTAGTTTCTAAAAGTCTACATATTTCATTACTGTATTTTATTGTCTAACCATTGATAGAAAAGATCCTAAATTTTATAAATTGTTTATCCTCTTGTTCTCTAATTTCAAATGTCAATCTACTCATTTCAGCACATTCCAATATTTTCTTAATGATTTCTTCCTGTGATGGCATTTTCTCATTTTTCCAGTTTTTAGCAAATACAATCCTAGCCATTGTTAATACATTTACTATCAGGTATTTCAAGTCTTTACTATATATTTCAGGTAAAATTCCCAATAAAAATATCTCTGATTTCAAGTCTATATGTTTCTTTATCATTTTTTCCAACCATATGCGAATTCTAGTCCAGTATTTTCTGGCCTCCTCACAAGTCCACCACATATGGTAATATGAGCCAGGTATCTGATGACATTTCCAGNATAATTTTGAAACCACATTTTTTGCCATTTCTCTAAATCGATCCCATATCCAAAATTCTTCCCCCAAGCAATCATAGGTTCTTTAACTTGTTCTTCTTCTACTTTAATTTCTAATAAATATCCATACAATTTTTAAATCACCTTTTCATCGGTATCTGTCAAAATCTTATCTAAGTCAGTCAGTTTATCATGGAAACCTTCTGTTTTAGAATCTTTATCATACCTTGAGTTATTTGCACATATGAAACCAATTCATCTTTATTCCTTGTTCCTCTAGTTTTTGCATAGATTTAAGTTCACCCTTTTCATTCAATATTTCACCATATCTAACTGTTTGTTCCTTTTTGTATATTATAGGATATGAAAATGCTTCAATAGTCAATAGCCAGACTGGAATTTTCAAATAACATTGTCTTTTAATCTTCTTCCAGTTTAACCACAGAGACTTCCATATATAATGTCTTCTAAAATACCCCTGTGTTTTAGTTCCTTTATACCATAAAAAAGCATGCCACCCCAACAACAAATC
>BHEV01033570.1:0-18641 GCA_004319985.1 Emydocephalus ijimae
GATTAGATGCACCAGGCACTCAGAGTAAACTAATGGTGAAGGGCGACATTAGCCTTAAAGATGCCATAGCTGAAGCTACTGAAGCAGAAGCAACCAGGAAGTCGGCTGCCCAAATGTGCCGCACCCATGCACTGTTTCGCCAACGAGCCTGCGAAATTTCACCTCAGTCAGAGGGACAGCTAGATACAGCCCACCACGAGGACCTCGAATCATCGTCAGAAAGCGATGAGGAAGAGGTCCATCGACTTCGGTCCAAACAAGACCAACACCAGAAATCGCAGTACCAATGCGCCGGGTGTGGAGCAAGCCACCCCCGGTCAGAATGCAAATTCCTTGACGTGCTCTGCCATGTGTGCGGGAAAAGAGGCCATATCGGACGGGTCTGTAGAAGCAAGCCAGGACCCAACCAGCCCTCGAAGGGGGCAAACTATCGCCAACTGACGGGAAGTCGTCCCGTGAAGCGAGAACCCGTGAACCACCAATGGAACAACCACTCCTACAGAAACAAAACCCTAAACCACCCAACGAAGCGAGAAGAGGCTCACCAAACGATCACGATCGGTCACGCCTCATCTCCTGACGCCAAAAAGATCCGAGTGAAAGTGGCCATCGAAAACCAGCCCTGCCTGATGGAAGTCGATTCAGGATCGTCCCTCTTGATGGTTTCCTGGAAGACCCTCAAGCAGCTCATCCCCAATATTTGGAGGCAAGACCTCAGATTCCAAAGACTCATACTCAAGGACTATCAAGGAAATCAAATCCCGGTCGTTGGATCCAGCCGAGTCAGGGTATCGTTTAAGAACTGTACAGCATTTCTACCCCTGACTGTAATCGACAAGGATTAGGCCTCCAATGGTTCGCTCCACTTGGAATTGAAGTAGCCAGCATTCACCGAACCTGCAGCAGCGATTGGGAAGAAGACCTCCTCCATGAATTCCAGGATGTCTTCACAGAAAAATTAGGTGAGTACAAGGGGACCCCGATATCATTTAACCTCAATCCCAAAATAGCTCCCATCCGTCTTAAGCCTCGNATATTTGGAGGCAAGACCTCAGATTCCAAAGACTCATACTCAAGGACTATCAAGGAAATCAAATCCCGGTCGTTGGATCCAGCCGAGTCAGGGTATCGTTTAAGAACTGTACAGCATTTCTACCCCTGACTGTAATCGACAAGGATTAGGCCTCCAATGGTTCGCTCCACTTGGAATTGAAGTAGCCAGCATTCACCGAACCTGCAGCAGCGATTGGGAAGAAGACCTCNGTCTTTGCTAAACTAGACTTAGCCCAGGCATACCAACAACTGCCTGTTGACAAAAAAAACAGCAGAGGCCCAAACAATCATTACGCACAGAGGTGCGTTTAAATGTAACCGACTCCAGTTCGAAGTGAGCGTAGCCCCGGGAATCTTTCAAAGCTTGATGGAAAGGCTCTTTCAAGGGATAAAAGGTGTTGTCCCATATTTTGATGATGTTAATCACCGCCCCAACTCGGAAAATACTAAAGGAATGCCTGAGGTTGCTTCTCCAGAGATTTAAAGACTCAGGTCTCAAAGTTAAAAAAAAAAAAACAAGTGTCATTTATGTACAGATCGTGTAGAATTTTGGGGATATTTAATTGATAGTCAAGGCATTCACCTCACCGATAACCAATTCAGGGCAATCAAGAATGCCCCAAAACCCCGGAACAAGGCCAACCTCCAGGCTTTTCTGGGCCTTATCAATTTTTATAACGTTTTCCTGCCTCACAAAACAACCGTAGCTGAACCCCTACATCGTTTTTTGGACAAAAAAGCAACCTGGGTATGGGGACACAGAGAAGAACAGGCGTTTTGACATGTAAAAAGTTTATTGACTTCTGATGCTGTTCTGATGCAGTATAACGAGACTTTGCCTTTCACGATCACGTGTGATGCATCACCATTCGGAATGGGCGCCATTTGAAGCCACGTTTTGCCAAACGGTAGTGAAGCCCTTGTTGCCTATTTCTCAAAGACGTTATCAAAAGCAGAACGCAATTACAGTAAAATTGATAAGGAGGCCCTTGCTATAGTATCCGCGGTGAAGAGATTTCATGAATATGTGTATGGCCGAGCATTTACCATAGTGATTGACCGCAAACCTTTGCTGGGAATAATAGCGGGAGATAGGCCAACACCGTATATATTATCTCCCAGAATGACCTGCTGGTTAGAATTCTTGGCGGCATATAATTACAAGTTGCAACATCGCATGGGGAAGGCCATTCCCCACACTGACGCATTGAGCCGCGCACCTCTTCCGGAGACCATTGATGACCCCGCTCCAACGGTTACAGCACTGCAGATCGAGACACTTCAAACGCCGCCATTAACAGCCCGAGATATTGCGATGGAAACGAAACGCGACCCCATTTTAGCACGAGTCCTCAGTTGGGTTGAGCGGGGATGGCGGTTGGACCAGATACCTGATGAATACGCCCCATTCAAGAATTGGCAAATGGAACTATTTTCCCAAAAGGGCTGGATTATCTGGGGTGATGGAGTTGTCATCCCAGAGCAGTTGCGACCAGCGATACTAAGGACCTTGCACAATGGCCACCCCGCACAAAAGCCCTCGTACGAAGCTACGTGTGGTGGCCGGGTATTGACAAGCAGATCGAGACATGGGTAAAAGCTTGTCACAAATGCCAGGAAGTAAGCAACGCCCCGCCGAAAGCAACCCTGACTGAATGGGAAACACCTAGGGGACCATGGTCCCGTATTCATCTGGACTTTGCGGGTCCTACCAAGGGACACACATTCCTATTAACAGTGGATGCCAACTTGAACTGGATTGAAATCCATGAAATGAGGAATACAACAACCGAAGCAGTCATCAGGAAACTAGACAGACTCTTTGCGACACACGGATTACCAGATGTTCTAGTATCCGACAACGGGCCCCAATTTACTGCGCTGTCCTTCGAACAGTACCTGGCGAACTGCAGTATTTGCCATGCGCTAACTCCGCTGGTGCATCCTGCGGCCAACGGAAGGGCCGAGCGCATGGTACAATTCGTCAAGAAAACCTTGCATAAAATGGACTATGGCGATATAGAAGACAAGATTAACCGGATACTCCTTTTGCAGCATATCACTCTGCACAGTGTCACCAATAAAACTCCCGCCGAGTTGTTAATGGGACGGAAGCTCCACTCCCACCTCGACCATCTACATCCATCATATGAACCTGAAAAACCACACGGTTCCAGCGGGAAATGCTGCAATTTTCAGGTAGGCGACTTGGTTTTTGCTAGGAACTTTTCGGGCGATCCGTTGTGGGTCGAGGCAACTATAGTACAAGTAACCGGCCCTAGATCGTACTGCGTGAAATGTCACAACGATAGAATATGGAAGCGCCATATTGATCAGCTGTGTTCAAGGCTACAGTCGGGGATCTCCGAGCCCCCTGATTTCCAAACCGAGGGGGGAGGAGATAGCGAGGAAGCTGAATTCGAAGCGGCAGAAAGTTTAAGCGGTAGTAATGACCGCTCAGAGGCAGCACGTGATGGATCCGGAATGAGGGTGGCCTCACCTCAAAGAGATGCCGAGAGCAGTAGCGACGATGAAAATTCGAATGCGGAACGGGAGGCACCCTCTTCACCAGATAAAGTCCTACCCCAACAAGACTGTAGCCAAATACTGGGAGAACAACGAAAATCAAATAGACAATCAAAACAACCTGCCTACCTCAAAGACTACGTGACCACACCCCTTAAACGGAACCCGGGGTGGAGGGGTGTTGTGAATCAATAAATACTTAATAAAGATTATTAAGAGCTTGAAGCAAAGTGCAAGGTTCTGGCCCTGCACTTCTGATTGGCCGATAATAGCAACATCGGATTGGTCCGTTCAGGAGAATCTGATTGGCTATTAACGAGCCTCTCCCATTGGTTAATGGAGCTAGCGCTCCCTGTGTTTTCATTGGTTAAATAAGTTAAGAGTTGCCTATATAAAGGGGCCCATAGTGGCCATTGAGCTGAGCTGTTTTCACATGTAAATAAAGAGTTTGAAGTTCGTTGTTCACTGGCTCGTCTGCATCCTTGCACCCATGCACAGAACTTAACACTTTTAATTAAGCATGAATATAAATTGGAATCTGGCATTCTGCAAAGCATCAGCTTTTCTGTTTATCATATCATTTCAGGGCCTGTTTTGGAAGTAAGCCCACCTGTTCAAAAACAATAGGACTGGTCCAAAGCATTTTGGAAATGCTATCAGGAAGCAACCTCCTCCTCCTCCTCCTTCTCCTCTCCTCTTCTTCTTTCCTCTTCCTCATCTATCCCTTCAGATGTTCAGGGAAATACAAAGTTTTGGTTCTTGCTCTTCTGGCAGTTTCAACCATTATTATTTTATTTTTCTTTTAGCATATCTTTGATGTTGTCTCTCTATCTTCTTCTGAGTCTGCCTTGTGTTCTTTTACCTTCTGCTCTTTTTGTATATGCCTTGTACAATATGAAATCCCAAGACATCCTCTCCAGATGAGAAAAGCACTTTCTTTGCTGTTTTTGTACGTAGTTTTAAGATTGGATCCATGCCAATTCTTTCTCTTACTATCTCATTTCTGAATTTATCTCTTCTGGTCACTCCAGCAGCTTTCCTCAGACATCTCATTTCCATGGTGACTAACATTCATTTATGCTTTATTGCAAGTGTCCATGTTTGGCATTGGTAACATAGGGTGGGGATGAATATTCTTGGAACATTGCCTTCTTGTAGTCAAGTGTTTAATAATAGGATATACCCATCATGATAGTCATTTGTTAGAACAGACATTTTCCTCCTGTCATATTAGCTATTTTGTGAGACTGTCCATAATATGATTTTAGGACTTTGCTACCTTAGCTTTGACTCTTGAGGAAATGTGTTTCTCGGTCAAAAAGAGGCAGCTCATCCCTAGTATGGGAGAAATGCTGAAAATTCATCTATCATATTGATGTGAATGTTCAACCTTTTCCTTCTTACTTGTACATATTTTAGAACTGTAAACTACTGGGCCTTTCTTCTTGGTATCAGCATAATTGTCAATATAAGACATTTATTAAATGGCTTAAACTGAGAATAGGGAAAGGTTCACTAAAAAAAAAATCCATAATGACAGGAAGAACATTTTGAATCCTGGAAAGAATTGCACAAAGGAACAGCTAGCTAGTTACTTTAATTTGATGCACATCATGATTCATGGAAATGCTAATTCAACTTCTGGTGACTACATGGTCAAATGTATAATACTTGTACTTGCCTTCAGTAATAACCCATAGCTCTTTCAAGGACATTCTAGAATAACAAAATTGGAGGTCTTCTATTCCAACTCCCTGTCAAGCAGAAAACCCTATACCATTTCAGACAAATGGTTGTCCAATCTCTTCTTACAAACCTCCAGTGTTTTTCAGAGAAAAGATTAACTGAGCATAACTCACTGAAAGAATATGATACTAATTTCAAAGCACAAATACCTAGTTTCTTCTTTTGTGGTATTAATTGGATGAGCGTCAAATTAGCTTTGACACAGAAATTTACACGTATCACTTTGGCATTTTTGTATCATTCCAATTTAGTTTACTAGAATAGAAGATGTATGCTTATCCTATACAACTAGGTGATGTTGTAGAACAGCGCACAGGCAGGGGTAACTTATGGCGTTGTTGGAGCACAGCTGCCAGCATCTTTGTAATATCCAATATTAAGCTACAGTGATGTCAACTGAAAGATTTCACATTAGCATACCATTTGTTTTTTGTTTTGGCCTGGAGTCCAAACATTTGATGTTAATTATATTAAGTTTCAACATTTAGTGTGCTCCCCAGCTTTTCTCAAGTGTTAAATCTGATGTACTTGTTCTGTTGAGTTGATAATTGGGACACAGGCACATATGAAACTAGTTAATGGTTAGACAACATTCTGCTCCCGGCCTCATATGTCTTTATGCCACTGATTCTATTCTGAGATGATAGATAAATAGATAGACAGACTATAGATAGATAGATGATAGATAGATGATAGACGGATGGATAGATAGAAAGGAAGAAAGAAAAAGAAATAAAGGAATGATAGATTTCATCACACTCCTGTCAGAATCACTGAGGTGTTTTCAGGTTGAAAGGATCAGTCGGTGACATCACCATTGCCCAGGGAATACCCAGTTGGGGGCACCTTTCATGTCCTGAGGAGAAGCTGGAGCTAATGACAGGAATTCATCCTGTCTCAGCAGCATTTGGGTCTTGAATACAGGCTTGCTGCTGTCAACCCAGTGTCCTAACCATGTGAGCCACCATGCTCCTATATAGATAGATAGATAGATAGATAGATAGATAGATAGATAGATAGATAGATAGACAGACAGACAGACAGACAGACAGACAGACAGACATTAAATTATGTCCCTTGCCATAGCCTTTTCCCATCTGCAAAACCAATGACAGCTGAAGAAACCCATACAAAATAATTCAAACCTCCAGTTCTATCTCCAATAGTCTGAATAAAATTTAAGTTCAATCATCCTCATTCAGTACAAAGGCCTAATCTGGCCATATTATCCAGAATTGTTTTGCAATCAATGCTAGAGAAGACCACCAGTAGTCCAATAGAACCATAAGGGATATACTCACTTTGTTCATTTGACAACTTAGGTCTTATATCAGTGCAAATAAAACAATTTAATTGAAATGGGTTCAGTTCAATCAGTATTGTCAGCATCCATTACTCCATTCTTAATTACCTTTTCCTGTATTCCAATATCACAAATTGGCTTCTATAATTTACATTTCCACTGTGTCCACAAATGTTGGGATGACATGTTTTAACTCTACACCATGGACAAAATTTATCTCATTTTTAAATGGAGTACCCTACTTCATAAATATTACAATTATTATCCTATAATTAATAGTGAATTAAAAAAAAAACTTGCTGGTGTCCAGGATGTGAGACAAACTAGACAGAAGATAAAACTGAAATGTGTTGGAAAAGATTACAAAAAAAAAAAAAAATGGCCAAACTATTTTAATTAAGTGAATTAAGATAGTTCAGCCAATCTTTTGTCGTCTTTAATATTTTCTGAGTGCAGTAATTTGTGTGAAATTTCAATCACTTTACTGCCATAATTGGATCAGTTAAACCAGGGGTGTCAAACTCAAGGCCCAGGGGCTGAATGCAGCCTGCGGAGTGCTTAGATCTGGCCTGTGGTGCTGCCCTGGAAACAGTGAAGGACCATCCTGCGGTGCCTCTGCCAGCAAAAACGGAACTCAAGAGGGCTGCAGGCAGCCTTCCTGAGCTCCATTTTCATTGGCAGAGAGTTGCAGGAGGCTGTCACAGCTGAAAATGGAGCTTGGGAGTCCATTTTTGCTAGCAGAGGTACCACGGACCACTACAGGCGCCTCTGACTTGAGTGATGTCAAGTTGACCATGGCCATCTTGGCCACACCCATCCTGCCCCCCCCCAAGGTCAAACACAACCATGATGTGGCTCTCAATAAAATCAAGTATGACATTCCAAGTTTTGTTCTTGGACCCATCTGTTTTGCCTCTTTTGATGTCTACAGTCCACACAAGTTTAGCGCAGTGGAACAATACATTTGTATTCATACTGAGACAAATATTTGGTAATGGCCTCCAATGTTGATAAATATTAAGTCCAATGGTTTAATACTCTATGGAAAGGCCACACATATTTGATTACAGTTCTGTTTTGTGTTATATTAATTCTTCAGATACTCTTAATCAGCAAACTATTTGTAGGAAACCAGAGAACCCAACAAAAGTAGTTAGAGGAAAGAAGAGTGCACAGATTTTTGGAATCTTATTTGAATTATTCCAACTAAGCACAAATGACTCAGAAACACCCAGCCTGGTTTAATGGATCCAGGCCACTTCTTCATTCAATTAATTGGTCTTCTAGTCCAACCCTTTGCACAAGCATGAGACCCTATACTCTTCCAGACAACTGGCTGTCCAGTCTCTTCTTAAAAGCCTCCAGGGTTGGAGAATTCACAACTTCTGAAGGCAAGCCATTCCACTGATTAATTGTCCTCACTGTTAGGAAATATCTCCTTAGTTGTAGGTTGCTTCTCTCCACGATTAGTTTCCATCCCTAATTTCTTATCTTGACTTCTGGTGCTTTAAAAAATATTTGTCCACCTCTTCTTTGTGGCAACTCCTCAAATATTGGAACACTGCTATCATGTCACCACCCCTAGTCTTTCTTTTCACTTTGTCCTGGTGCTTTTTTCACGTTCACTTTGGAGATTTACAGAAACTGCCACATGATTTCTGAACTGATGATTTCTATAGATCTATACCTATACATGATTTTTTTTTAAAAAAAAATATAAAATTCCACTTACCAACACAGTCACTACACGAAGAACTACTCCCCGCATGTTATTTTCCAGTCTTCTATCTGTTAGTGACCCATTGAGACCAGTGCTAGGATTCCAGCAGCCCAGCTGAAAAATAGAAAAAAGAAAAAGAAAGGATGTGTCCCATCAATGGTCATAAAACCTGGTCAGTTGCTTCTATTTAAATAGTGTGTGCATGTATACAGATACACAAAAAAAGAATATATATTTTTTTATTTCATCAATGGATTGAATTCAACCTAGGCTTGAAGGATCTCTTTCCTAAATGGCTTCAAGTTAAGAAATTCTCTCTGGGTTTGTGTTTATTTCTCACTCTTTCTGCCTTCAGGAAATGACTTTGACTTTCTTCTTCAGCCAGACTTTTTTGGACTTTGTGTAACTTTTTGCCTTTTAAAATTGCTTTGAATTTTGAATTGAGAGCTTGATGGAAGGGAAGACGAAATATGCAGAACCAATAAATAAATGATTTCTTCGATATCAGCTTCCTGCAGAGCCCGTGATTGAAAATCTCTAAAATGTCTCCTGGATTGCATGAAATCCCGACTAACATGTATCTTTTTTGTTTTGTTTTTAATGCCAGGAAAGGGGAACAATTGTTATGGATCCTCTTAAGCATTCTGGCATCACTTTTTCTCCTTTTACATTTTATGAGATTATGCAGTAACTACTACCATCTTCTTTTCCAGCACAAAGATATCTACTTCTATGCTCAGTTCAATGTTTTGGTAAAGCTCAGAGGGACCTAACAGAATAACAGAGTTGGAAGGGACCCTGGGGGTCTTTTAGTCCAACCCCCTGCTCAAACAGGAGACCCTATACCACGGGTGTCAAACTCATGGCATCACATTGCTGTCACATGACGTATCATAATGCTTTTCCCCTTCCTGAAGTTGGGGTGGGTATGGCCTGTATGTGATGCATCCTGTCCACAGGCCACCAGTTTGACACCCCAGACCTATATTATATCAAGCAAATGGCTGTCCAATCTCTTCTGGAAACTTCCAGTGATGGAGCAACCCACAACTTCTGAAGGCAACCCATTCCACTGATTAATTGTTCTCACTGTTGGGAAATTTCTCCCTGTTTCCTAGGACAGGAGATAGCAAAATGGACTAGATGGGGAAACTCTGTAGCAGTGTCCCACAACTCAAAGCCAGTTGCTCCTCCTGCTTGTAGAAAAATATCTTTAAAAGAAAAGCAATTAGTTTTTATTCAAAATATTCATAGATAGGTTTTGTTCTCCCCCTCCCTACAGTTTAATCACTGCCATCTTCCAGATGAAAGAAAAGCTAGCCTTCTGCTGTAACAAAGAAGGACATTAAATCTGCTAGGTTGAGCTCTATAAACACATTACTTTTATTCAGAACTAATATTTTTAGTTACATAAAGGAACTAATTAGAATTTAGATCCAATAAGCCCAGTCAAACATGTGGGTAGTCTGATTACCAGAGATACTGTATTGCTTTTGCCAAATATAAAACTATGTGAAGAATACAAAAATTGTTCTTTCAGGAGGTCAACAAAAGCCTATTTTACCTATGTTCATTAATCTCTATTTTTATATAATTAACTTTTTAGCCTAGCTCCATTCTAAGATATGTTGGAGGGGGCTGTGAGGGAGATGAAATGATAGCACAGCCCTAAGATAAAACAAACATTTTATCTCAATCACCTTTCCTTGTTTAAATTGGTACTGTTTGATTTCCAGTGTCCACATTTCATTTTCAACTCTCTACTGGCATTTAATGGCAGTCAAATTCATGACAAATGTATGCTTGCAGGCAAAGAAAAACATAACATTGATTTTTCAGACTGGAGTTGTTTCTTGAGATTAATTAGTATTGATCATCTTTTATAAATTAGGTTTGAATGGTTTGTTCCAATACTAGAGAACTACCTAAGGATTATTCTGGAAATATAAGGTACATGTATATTAAGAGTGAGTACCATGTTGCTGACAGAATGAATATAGCATTGTCCTCAGTCTTGTTTCTCTCTCTCTCCCCCCTTTTCCCTCTCCTTCCCTCTCTCTCTCCTTCAAAGGTCATAAAATTTCCCTTCCATATTCTTGCTTTCTATTTCCCTTTAAAAAAACCCAACACTATACTACACCATCTGGAGTTCTACAGCAAGAAATAGGCAGTTTGAAAGAAAATTGATTTCTAGATTGATTTTATGGACTTACAAAGCACTTTTAATCATTGTACTGAATATTAGAACATATGGGATATACCTTTTTCATTGTTAAACTCTTTTCTGATAATCTGCTAAGCATGCTGTTTTTCTCAATATATTTATATATATCAATAGTCCCCTTCATGCACTACAGGAACTTTTCATATGAAGATTGGAGAGCAAGATCCTACACTGGACATACACAAGAAAGTTGAAGATTTACAACAGGAAGAGCAATATATGTGAAATTGTACCAAGAAGGGCTCAAATCCCAGTTCCTCACTCTCTATTAATGCCTGATTGGGAAAAGTATATACATTCTGACTGTTAATAGTTATTTTTAGTTTTTCTTTTTTTAATATTTCTCACAGGCCATCTGTCTCAGAAAAGAGCTTTCCGCAGTATACAATAAAATGTTAAAATATAAAATCAGTGTATAAAATTTAAACATTTAGAAAGAGGCAAAAATAGCAATAGCACTTAAACCTAAAGTATATATGGTTTTATATAGTGCTTTATAGCATTCTCTGATAGCTTTACAATATCAGCATATTTTAACAATCAGAATCCTCATTTTACCATCCTTGGAAGGGTGGAAGGATGAGTCAGCCTTGAGCCAGTCAGGATCGATCTTCTGGCTATGGGCAGAGTTAGCCTGCAATACTGCATTCTAAAAACAGATCTTGATTAATGATTAAACACTGTTAAAATTAATTGAAAGATGAAGAGTGAGCTTTCAGGGCATTATTATTATAAGTGACTACATAATTATCTTAGATAATTACAATCAAAAATACGTTCTAAAGTCAAAGAATTTTAATTCTATTTTGTTCCTAATTTTTACCTTAATTCTCAATTCGATTCTTAATATTAAATCTTAATACTAAGTTGAAATGAAGGATATGAAACATATTTTCTTCTGCATCTAAAACCTGTTTGTTCTTTCCCATATAATCACTCTTTCTTTACATCTAAAATCGATTTTCTGTTTCACCCACAATAATCTTTTCATTTAGCTTGACTTTCTAATATAAGCTAGGTTTAAATGGGGAGGTTATTTTTACGAGGTCTCAGGATACAAAGGGTTAATCTCTTCCCCACTTCACTCTGTTTCTGAGTTGTTGAACTATCCTTTGACTGTCACTTGTATAAATAAGATCATCAGTGCATATTAAATTGCTTTTACAACATTTGTTCAACCTTACTTAGAAAATGTTGTTATAGTGGTTTTGCTTCTTATGGTCAAATAACTCCTTCTATCAACCTTACAGGGATGAAGTCCACCAATTAAACATTTCCTTTACACCACAACTACTAATTTAGAGAGGCAGATGTTCTAGTGATTGCCTATATTGTCACTATCATTGGCTCTTTTTACATCTGTGAGTAGGGAAATCTTTTTTCTTCAAGAGATGGCTTTTGTCTTTGACGAGGCTTTGTTGTAACATGTAGCAGATTATGAATCTAGCCAATTGCGAGTTGTTCAAAAATAATGAAATTATGGATTATATGCACAGGTGCATTTGTATATGTATACATGCACACACATACTATTTGTGTGTGTATCTATACATGCACTTGCACATATATTGTCCACCAAAGGTGAAACGGAAGTGAGCAAACATTACTTTGATAAAAATGTTTTCATTCTTAGTGGTTTTATTTGTCCTTAAGCAAATTTATCAGTAAGACTAGAACAATAAGCAATTGGAGCAGGGCTTCAGAACTAAAATAAACTCATGAACTGATTTACATGTATTTCAAAATGTAGGGAGCCGCCTCCACCTCCTAGAAGAATGAAATATTTTGGGAAATATTAAAAAGGCAGGATAAAATATTTTCCCTAGAGGAGAAATAAAAAATCTTAAGGAACGCAGAAACCAGCCTGAGTTTCCCTTCCCCAAGCAGAAACTGAGACGGCCAGCTTTTAGAAATGCAGATTTGGTAATCCATTCAGAAAGACTGGTCAAGACAGAAACTCAGAAAGCAATAAACAAAAGGTTGACAAAATTAGTTCAGACAAACACCTAGGATTTCCTCTTTTGCCTATAGAGCCAGCTATGACCCCTACATGACCCCCATAAGAATCTTATAACAGCCAATAGAATATTAAAGGATATGTTCTTCCACAGGAAAGGAAGCTCAGATACAAAGCCCAAAGAAGGTATAAAAACCTACCCATTCTCAACTCCATTTTGTCAGCTGCCCAGAATCACATCTGGTTGGTGGTTCTGCTTCATCAAGAAAGAGAACCTTTCTTTCCAATCAGCCTCCAGCCTTCATTTTGTTTCCAATGCCTTTCTCCTGGCTTGGAACTTAACCAGATTAATTTTCCTTCCACCAAAAAGATCAGAAAAAGATTTATGATGAAGACCTGTTGTCTATATAGCTAATAATGGATTTACAAACCACTAGCCTGAGTTTACATATGGCAATGCCTGATGTCAATATACTTCTTCACAACTGAATGAATTATGATCTATTCTGCATACTGCTGCATGGTCCCACATCTTAGGTTGCCTTGCAGTGGTCTTGAAATCAAAGATGAATTTCATGTTTCTTAACCATCAGAAAACTTTTAGAACTTTGGGCTACAACAATCCCAAGAATGCTCATAGAGATGAAGTCTTTGAAATCAATGGCATATCTATCCAAATTAATAGGGTTGACACTGAGTGATAGGCATTTGGAAGAGTGTGAATTCCAGTGAAGATGAGCCACACTGAGATGTACAATTAATTTAGATCTCTCCAAAAAAAACCCAAGTTATTAGCTTTCCAAGCCTCCATCCTGTTATCATTGCATCTGATCCTAAGACATTAAGAAACTCATTTATTCTATAGCAATACAATGTTCTGTGAGATGAAATAACCATCTTAAAATGACTAATGGCCCTGATAATATAGGGCAGCTGGCTCACCTATGTTTAGTCTGAACACTGCAAATCATTGGCTATTGCCAGCCAGATTGCTAATACCAGTGAGACTTATTTCTTCAAGAAAATGTAGATTTATGGATTGGGCTATTCTCCCCCCTTCCTTTTAATCTTGATGCCTCCTGGCTGGTCCATGATAAATGAGGTAGCACCTTCAATGGCAGAGAGGAGGGATGAGAATCATGATATGAAAAAGAAGGAAGGTCCTGATAGAAATGAGTGATGAGTTTTCTCTGAGTTTTCTCTGAGTTTTCAAAATGTTAAAACTCTCAAAGAATATCAGTATATGAATCAGTTAATGGAATCATGGCTTCAGAAGAGAACATAGACACAGTGTTTGTCTCAAACCTTTTAGTGACTTTTTCTACTTCTTTTTGTCCTATACAATTTTCAAGACTCATTCACCGTTTATGCTTTTAAAATCCTCCTTAATAGCCATATAAAATTAGAATTTATGTCATTGGTGAATTGCTTGTTTAGAGTTTCCCATCAGAAATTTTCAGACAAGAAAAATCTTTCAGGACCAGCTCCTTGCCAACACTATGGCCACAAGCCACGGTCATCCCCATCTTCAAAAAGGGAGACCCCAGCCTAGTTGAAAATTACAGATCAATCTCTTTATGCTGCATCACCTGTAAAGTCATGGAATCAATTATTAACCAATCCATCATCCTCCACTTAGAAACAAACAACCTACTCTCTAATAAACAATTTGGTTTCAGGAAAAAACTATTCTGCAATCTGCAACTCTTACACTGCAAAAACATATGGACTACACAACTCGATCAGGGCAAAGCAACAGACACAATCTACATAGACTTCTGTAAAGCCTTTGATTCAGTGGTACATGACAAACTACTCCTAAAACTAAAATCTTACGGTATCTCTGGAAACCTGCATAACTGGATAGAAACATTCCTGTTAAACAGACAACAAATGGTCAAAATTGGGAACGTCCTATCAAATTCTGTACCTGTCAATAGTGGTGTCCCCCAAGGCAGTATTCTAGGACCAACTCTTTTCATACTCAACATAAATGACCTCTGTGATCATATCAAGAGCAACTGGGTTCTCTTCGCTGATGATGTAAAGCTATTCAACACCACAGACAATACTGCTACCCTTCAAAAAGACTTTGACTATGTATCAGAATGGTCAAACAAATGGCAACTTCAAATCTCAACAAATAAATGCTCTGTCTTACATATTGGAAAAAAAAATTAGAAAATAAAATACAGGCTGAATAGTCAAGACCTTGTTGATGATCCAAACTCTGTCAAGGATCTTGGAGTACTCATCTCTAATGATCTAAATGCCAGAGCCCACTGTAGCTACATAGCCAAAAAGGCATTAAGAGTTGTTAATCTAATCTTACGTAGCTTCTTCTCTGGTAATATTACACCAATAACTAGAGCATAAAAAACATTTGCAAGACTAATACTAGAATACAGCTCATCAGTCTGGAACCCACATTACGTATCTGACATTAGCACAGTTGAGAAAATCCAGAAATATTTCACAATAAGAGTTCTCCACTCCTCTGCTCGTTGCAGAATACCTTATGCCACCAGACTTGAAATTCTAGACCTAGAAAACCTAGAACTATGCCACCTTCGGTCCGATCTAAGTATAGTACATAAAATCATGCATTGCAATGTCCTATCTGTCAATGAATACTTCAGCTTCAACAATAACAACACAAGAGCAAACAATAGATACAAACTCAAGGTTAATCGCACCAAACTTGATTGCAGGAAATACGACTTCAGCAACAGAGTGATCAATGTCTGGAATACTCTACCCGACTCTGTAGTTTTTTCCCCAAACCCCAAAAACTTTAACCTTAGACTGTCTACTATTGATCTCACCCCTTTCCTACGAGGTCTGTAGGAGGCGTGCATAAGCACACCAATGTGCCTACCGTCCGTGTCCTATTGTTTCTTTTCTTTTTTTAAAATTTTTCTTATATGTATCCATGTATTCATAACTATGTTTTTACTTTTACTTATTATCTTGTAAACAATTGACAAAAACAAATAAATAAAATAAATAAATAAAATAAACCTGATTTCCTTCAGATACTATGAACCAGAGCTGTGACATTGTTACCTTGGGCCACAATGACCAGACATTCGATTTCCCCAACTCCTGCTGTGAAATCTTTCTCACCCATTTGCAACCTTTTCACTTATTATGTAATTAGAATTACAGAACAATAGAGTCTGGACCTAGTCCAAACCCTTGCTTAAGCAGGACACCCTATCCCATTTCAGACAAATGTTTATTCTGTCTCTTTTTAAAAGCCTCAGTGATGGATTACCCACAATGTTGTGAATGAATAAATGTGTTAATAAAGTTATCAAGAGCTTGAAGTCAAGTGCAGGGTTCTGGCCCTGCACTTCTGATTGGCCGTTAATTGCGACATCAGATTGGTCCGTTCAGGTGAATCTGATTGGCCATTAACGAGCCTCACCCATTGGTTAATGGAGCTAGCACTCCCGAGTTTTCATTGGTTGAAAATATAATAAGTTGCCTATATAAGGAGGGCCGTTGCAGCCATTGAGCTGAGCTGTCACACCATGTTAATAAAGAGTTTTGAAGTTCACTGTTTCACCGGCTTGTCTCCATTCTTCGCACCCATGCTCAGAACTTAACACTGGCGATGAAGGTGGGATCTGGAGACGTCAGAGCTGACTGAACAACGAAGAACGATATCCAAGCATGTGGCTGAAATGCACAACGGCGGAACCATGTCCGGCGGCGTCATACCACCCGCTCCATTCGACCCAGCGCAAGAAGATTGGGACTCTTATATGGATCGTTTCCAAATGTTCTTGGAAACCAACAATTTGAAGGATGCCACCACTGGAAAGAAACGGGCGGTATTCCTAACGCATTGCGGGCCGACCGTATTCAAGATGGCCAAGGCACTAGCGAAACCGGCAGAAGTGAAGTCTATGGACTGGGACGTCCTCGAACCTCTACTGAGGGCCCACTACGCGCCAATCATTCCAACGCTCGTCAGAAGGCATGAATTTTATCAAAGAAGCCAACAGAAGGGTGAAAGTGTTGCTGATTTCATAGCGGATCTGCGGAATCTGGGAGGCCTATGTGGGTTTGCCGACCTCGAAGAAGCCTTAAGAGACAGAATAGTTCTGGGATTGGATGCACCACACATCCAAAGCAAGTTGATGGCGAAAGGCGACATCTGCCTTGCTGATGCTATCGCTGAAGCTACTGCAGCAGAAGCAACCAGGAAGTCGGCTGCCCGAATGCGCCGCAACCGCGCTCCGGTTCACCAACCATCCTGCGAAGTTTCACCTAAGTCAGAAGGGCAGCTTATAATGGCCCACCACGAGGACCTCTCTTCGTTGTCAAACAGCGACGAAGAAGAGATCCATCGACTGAGGTCCAAACGGGACCAACGCCAGAAATCTCAATACCAATGCGCTGGTTGTAGGGCAAGCCACCCCCGATCAGAATGCAAATTCCTCGACGCACTCTGCCATGTGTGCGGGAAACGAGGCCATATCGGATGGGTCTGTAGAAGCCAAAGAGGACCCAGCCAGCCCTCGAGGGGGGCTAACTATCGCCAACCGACAGGAAGCTGTCCTGTAAGGCAAGAACCAGTGAACCACCAATGGAACAACCACTCCTACAGAAACAAAACCATAAACCGCCCCAGGAAGCGAGAAGTGGCTCACCAAACTATCACAATCGGTCACGCCTCCCCTCTGGATGCCAAGAAGATCCGAGTGAAAGTGTCCATCAAAAACCAACCCTGCCTGATGGAAGTCGACTCAGGATCGTCTCTCTCGATGGTTTCCTGGAAGACCCTCAAGCAACTCATCCCTACTGTCCGGCAACAAGATCTCCAAAGACTCATACTCAAAGACTATCAAGGGAATCGGATTCCAGTCATAGGATCCAGTCGAGTTTAGGTATCGTTCAAGAACCGTACAGCATTCCTACCCCTGACTGTGATTGACAAGGACAGGCCTAGCCTGTTAGGCCTCCAATGGTTCGCTCCGCTTGGAATTGAGGTGGCAGGCATTCAGCGAATCGGGAGCAGCAGCTGGGAAGAGGACCTCGTCCAAGAATTCAAGGACGTCTTTGCAGAAAAACTAGGTGAGTACAAGGGGACCCTGATATCATTTAACCTCAATCCCAAAATAGCTCCCATCCTCCTTAAGCCTCGTCGAGTTCCATTTGCCCTTAAACCAAAAATTGATGAGCAACTTGATAAATTGAAAGCCCAGGGTGTGTTAGAGCCAACCACTCTCCCTGGGAGACCCCAATCATTACACCCATAAAGCCGCATAGATCAATAAGAATTTGTGGGGACTACCGAGCCACCCTGAACCACGCCCTTCAACAAAACGCATATCCGGTACCGGTGGTGCAGCACCTCCTCCATTCCCTGGGGGGCGGAAAAGTCTTCGCTAAACTAGACTTAGCCCAGGCATACCAACATCTGCTGGTAGACAAAAAAATGGCAGAGGCACAGACAATTGTTACGCACCGAGGTGCCTTTAAATGTACCCGACTCCAATTCAGAGTGAGCGTAGCCGCGGGAATCTTTCAAAGTTTGATGGAAAGACTATTACAAGGAATAAAAGGCATTGTTCCATACTTTGATGATGTGTTAATCGCTGCACCTACCCCAAAAATTTTACGAGATTACCTGAGGTTGGTTCTCCAGAGATTCAAAGATGCAGGGCTTAAAGTTAAGAAAAACAAGTGTAAACTGTGCACTGATCGTGTCAAATTTCTAGGATATTTAATTGACAGTAATGGCATTCACCCTACCGATAGCAAATTGAGGGCAATCAAGAATGCGCCAAAACCCGAAAATAAAGGCGACCTCCAGGCGTTTCTAGGCCCTATCAGTTTTTATAACGTTTTCCTGCCGCAAAAAGCAACTGTAGCCGAACCCCGACATCGTTTATTGGACAAAAAAGCAATCTGGGTATGGGGACATAGAGAAGAACAGGTTTTTCGAAATGTAAAAAAAATTATTGACTTCTGACGCTGTACGAATGCAGTACAATGAGACTTTTCCGTTAACGATCATGTGTGATGCATCGCCTTTCGGAGTAGGTGCCATTTTGAGCCACATTTTGCCAAACGGTAGCGAAGCCCCTGTTGCCTATTT
>BHEV01033575.1:0-16115 GCA_004319985.1 Emydocephalus ijimae
GTTTTAACCCGGGACTAAGCAACTTTCAGAAAAGAGAATTTTTATGTTTTTATGTTTTGTGTTTATGTGTATTTATGTATTTTGTGTTTTGAAAATAAAACTTATTTAAAAAAAAAAAAAAAGGAAACTCTGGATGGTGTGCAATAAAGCATTGGAAGAAAGAAAAAACAGTGTATAAATATATATATATTAAAAGTTTGAGTTAAAAATCTAAAAATATATATATATAAACCTTTACAAAGGCAGGTGTTACGTTTGGAGCATGGGCGAGAAAGAATGGAGACGAGCCAATGAAATGGTGAACTTCAACTCTTTATTTACATGGTGTGACAGCTCAAACTCACTGGCTGCTACAGCCATCCTTATATAGGCAACTTATTAGATATTCAACCAATGAAAACCAGGGAGCGCTAGCTCCGTTAACCAATGAGAAAGGCTCGTTAATGGCCAATCAGATTCTCCTGAACGGACCAATCTGATCTCGCCATTTAACGGCCAATCAGAAGTGCAAGGCCAGAACCCTGCACTTGACTTCAAGCTCTTGATAACTTTATTAACACAATTATTCATTCACAACACCCCTTTCCCCCGGGTTCCATTTACGGGGTGCGGTTATGTAGTCCTTGAGGTAGGACGGTTGTTTTGTTAGTCTATTTGATTTTCGTTGTGCACCTGGTATTTGGCTGCACTCTTGTAGAGGTAGGGCGTTGTTTGACAAAAGGGGTGCCTCTGACTCTGAGTTCGAATTTTCGTTGTCACCAACATCTTCGGTATCACCATGAGGCGAACTCACTCCCCTCCCTGGTTCCTCTTCACGTGTTTCCGTTCCGCTATCGTTCCCTTCAAAAAGGTTTTCTGCTAATTGAAGTTCATCTTCCTCTGTATCTCCCCCCCCCTCAGTTTGGTCATCAGGGGACTCGTAGATCCCTAACTGCAGCCTTGATCGTAGTTGATCGATATCGCACTTCCATAGTCTATCATCGCAGCATTGCACGAGGTATGATCTTGGGCCGGTTACACGGACTACCATCGCTTCGACCCACAACGGATCGCCCGATAAGTTTTTAGCGAATACCAAGTTGCCTACCTGGAAGGTACGGCATCGCCCGCTGGATCCGTGTGGTTTCTCAGGTTCGTACACTGGGTGTAACCGGTCGAGGCGGGAGCAGAGCTTTCGTCCCATTAGCAACTTGGTGGGAGTTTTGTTGGTGACGCTGTGCGGAGTGATATGCTGTAAAAAGAGGATTCGGTTTATCTTTTCTTCGATGTTGTCATAGTCCATTTTTTGTAGCGTTTTCTTGACAAATTGTACCATGCGCTCGGCCCTTCCGTTGGCCGCAGGATGCACAGGCAAAGTCAACGCATGTTGAATACCGCGGTCCGCCAGGTACTGTTCAAAAGACAGCGTGGTAAATTGGGGCCCGTTGTCGGATACCAGAACGTCTGGTAATTCGTGGATTGCAAATAGTCTGTCCAGTTTCTTAATGACCACATCAGTTGTTGTGTTCTTCATTCAGTGGATTTCGAGCCAGTTCGAGTAGGCATCCACTGTTAGCAAGAATGTGTGGCCTTTAGTAGGTCCTGCAAAGTCCAGATGGATACGGGACCAGGGTCCCCGTGGTGTTTCCCATTTGGTTGGGATTGCCTTTGGTGGGGCGTTGCTTACTTCTTGGCATTTATGACAAGCTTTGACCCAAGTCTCGATTTGCTTGTCGATGCCTGGCCACCACGCGTAGCTTCGTACGAGGGCTTTCATGTGCACGATGCCAGGGTGGCCATCGTGCAAGGTCTTCAGTACTGCTTGTTGGAGTCTCTCTGGGATAACGACTCTATCGCCCCAGATGATGCAGCCCTTTTGTGAAAACAACTCTGTTTGTCAACTTTTGAATGGTGTGAAGTCATCAGGTACTTGGTCCGATGGCCATCCGCGTTCCACCCAACTGAGGACTCGTGCTAAGGCGGGGTCGCGTTTTGTTTCTCTCGCGATATCACAGGCGGTTAATGGCGGTGTACGAAGTGTCTCGATCTGTAACGTTGTCACTGTAGTCGCGGGGTCGTCGATAGTCTCTGGAAGCGGTGCTCGGCTCAATGCGTCTGCGTGGGGAATGGCCTTTCCTGGGCGGTATTGCAGCCGATAATTATTAGCAGCCAAGAATTCTGACCAGCGAGTCATTCTGGGAGATAAAATATAGGGGGTTGGCTTATCTCCCGCTATTATTCCCAGCAAAGGTTTGTGGTCAGTCACTATAGTAAAAGCTCGGCCATACATGTACTCATGAAATCTTTTGACAGCAGACACAATAGCAAGGGCTTCTTTATCAATCTTTAATTGCGCTCTGTTTTTGAAAGCGCCTTTGAGAAATAGGCGACAGAGGCTTCGCTACTGTTAGGCAAAACATGGCTCAAAATGGTGCCCACTCCGAAAGGCGATGCATCACACGTGATTGTTAACGGCAAGGTCTCATTGTACTGCATTAGTACGGCGTCAGAAGTCAGTAGTTTTTTCATATTTCGGAATGCCTGCTCTTCTCTATGTCCCCATACCCAAATTGCTTTTTTGTCCAATAAACGATGTAGGGGTTCAGTGGCAGTTGCTTTGTGCGGCAGGAATACGTTATAAAAATTGATAAGGCCTAGAAACGCCTGGAGGTCGGCCTTATTCCAGGGTCTGGGAGCGTTTTTTATTGCTCTCAATTTGCTATCGGTAGGGTGAATGCCCTGACTGTCAATTAAATACCCTAAAAATTTGACATGATCTGTACACAGCTTACACTTATTTTTCTTCACTTTAAGACCTGCGTCTTTGAATTTCTGGAGGACCAATTTCAAGCGGTCCCATAAAATTTTTGAAGTAGGGGCAGCGATTAACACATTGTCAAAGTAGGGGACAACACCTTTAATCCCTTGTAACAGTCTTTCCATCAGGCTCTGAAAGATCCCCGGGGCTACGCTCACTCCGAATTGGAGTCGAGTACATTTAAAGGCACCTCACTGCGTCATGATCGTCTGTGCCTGTGCCGTTTTTTCATCTACCGGCAGTTGCTGATATGCCTGAGCTAAGTCTAGTTTAGCGAAGACTTTTCCGCCCCCCAGGGAATGGAGGAGGTGCTGCACCACCAGTACCGGATATGCGTTTTGCTGCAGGGCGTGGTTCAGGGTGGCTCGGTAGTCCCCACAAATTCTTATTGATCCATCCGGCTTAATGGGTGTCACGATTGGGGTCTCCCAGGGAGAGTGATCGGTTGGTTCTAACACCCCTTGGGCTATTAACTTATCAAGCTGTTCGTCAATTTTCGGTTTTAGGGCAAATGGAACTCAACAAGGCTTAAGGCGGATGGGAGCTATTTTTGGATTAAGGTTAAATGATATCAGGGTCCCCTTGTACTCACCTAGTTTTTCTGTGAAGACATCCCTGAATTCTTGGACGAGGTCCTCCTCCCAGTCGCTGCTGCCGATTCGGTTAATGCCTGCCACTTCAATGCCAAGTGGCGCAAACCATTGGAGGCCTAACAGGCTAGGCCGGTCCTTATCGATCACAGTCAGGGGTAAGTACGCTGTACGGTTTTTGAATGAAACCCGGACTCGACTGGATCCTATGACTGGAATCCTATTCCCCTGATAGTCTTTAAGTATGAGTCTTTGGGAACGGAGGTCTTGGCGCCGGATAGTAGGGATGGGTTGCTTGAGGGTCTTCCAGGAAACCATCGAGAGAGATGATCCTGAGTCAACTTCCATTTGGCAGGGCTGATTTTCGATGGCCACTTTAATTCGGATTTTCTTGGCATCCAAGGAAGAGGCGTGACCGATAGTGATAGTTTGGTGAGCCTCTTCTCACTTCATGGAGCGGTTTAAGGTTCGGTTTTTCTGGGAGTGGTTCACTGGTTCTTGCCTTACAGGGCGGTTTCCTGTCGGTTGGCGATAGTTAGCCCCCTTCGAGGTCTGGCTGGGTCCTAGGAGACTTCTACAGACCCATCCGATGTGGCCTCATTTCCTGCACTCATGGCAGAGTGCGTCATGGAATTTGCATTCGGACCCGGGTGGCTGGCCCCACAGCCAGCGCATGGGTGTTGGGACTTCTGGTAATGGTCCCGATTGGACTGCAGTCGATGGACCTCTTCTTTGTCGCTGTCTGACGACGAAGAGAGGTCCTCGTGGTGGGCCGTCAAAAGCTGTCCTTCTGACTTGGGTGAAATGTCGCCGGTCGGCTGGTGTACCGGAGCGCGGTTGTGGCACAATTGGGCAGTCGACTTCCTGGTTGCTTCTGCTGCAGTAGCATCAGCGATGGCTTCGGCAAGGCTGATGTCACCTTTCGCCATCAGCTTACTCTGCACGTTTAGCGCATCTTATCCCAGAACTATTCGGTCTCTCAAGGCCTCTTCCAGGTCGGCGAACCCGCAGAGGCCTCCCAGGTTTCGGAGGTCCGCGACGAAATCTGCAATGCTCTCTCCTTTCCGCTGGTTTCTTTGGTAGAATACGTGCTGCCTTACGAGTGTTGGCACGGTCGGTGCATAATGGGCTCTCAGTAGGGGTTCAAGGACGTCCCAATCCATAGCCTTTACTTCTGCTGGTTTTGCTAGTGCCTTGGCCATCTTGAATACGGTCGGCCCGCAATGTATTAGGAATACCGCCCGTTTCTTCCCGGTCGTGGCATCCTTCAGATTATTGGTTTCCAAGAACATTTGGAAACGATCCATGTAGGATTCCCAGTCTTCTTGCGCTGGGTCAAATGGAGCGGGTGGTATGATGCCGCCGGACATGGTTCCGCCATTGTGCATTTTCAGCCACGTGCTCGGTTATCTTCTTTGTTGTTTAGGCAGCTCTGACGTCTCCAAATCCCACCTTCATCGCCAGTGTTACGTTTGGAGCATGGGCGAGAAAGAATGGAGACGAGCCGATGAAACGGTGAACTTCAACTCTTTATTTACATGGTGTGACAGCTCAAACTCAATGGCTGCTACAGCCGTCCTTATATCGGCAACTTATTAGATATTCAACCAATGAAAACCAGGGAGCGCTAGCTCCGTTAACCAATGAGAAAGGCTCGTTAATGGACAATCAGATTCTCCTGAACGGACCAATCTGATCTCGCCATTTAACGGCCAATCAGAAGTGCAAGTCCAGAACCCTGCACTTGACTTCAAGCTCTTGATAACTTTATTAACACAATTATTCATTCACAACAGCAGGAATAATTCACACTCTATTAAAAAAAATTGGTTGATGAAGGCAAAGGGAGGGTTCTCGTGGTACTAACCAACCCTGTGGCTTTGTGCTCCTTTGGGCTCCTTTGAATGCATCACATACAACATTTGCATAAAACCAGAACTAATTTCCACAGTATGGCTAAATCCACTGGTCTAGCTATCTGTCAAAACCCTCATTCTCCCTCGCTCCATCCTGTATTAAGAATGATTGGTGGATGTTGTTTTCCCATTAGTTTAGCTAGTAATGTTTGGTGGGAGGGGAAGGAAATGCCCTACCCTCTGTACACTAAAATAAGGACAGCATTGTTTGTTGGAATTGAGCCTGCAGCAGAATATCTCCAGTGAAGGCAGCAATTTTGTGGGTTAGAGTTTTCTGCATAAGAATTGGAGAACAACACATTATAACTTAACTGAAAGGAAGACAAGTTGTCAAGAAAGCCAGAGAGTTCTCCCCATTGGGAAAAACAATAACAACCAAGAAAGTCCTACTATTCCTGGCTGTAGGAAATGAACTAAAATCAGTTAATATCCACCTGTAGTTCAGCACTCATTATCTAGTCTCTCCTGCTGATTTTATTACAAACAAATTGCTTAGTTTATGTGAGTAAATTGACACTTCCTGATTGAAAAAAAACCTAATTATGACAGCTTAGTTTTAAACCAGGGAAAGTGCCAACAACGGGATTGTATGAAGGGATTGTTTTTTCCTGCAGATGTTGCAACCACAAATAAAACATGGGTACACTTTGAGGATTTTTTAATAGTAGTTTTTATAAACATTATAATTAAAAAGAAATTAATGACTTCCAGTTTGAGCCTCTTCACGGACAGACCGAAACCGCAATCATGCACGGTTTCGATCCGTGCTCACCACTGGAGCGCCCCAAGCCAGCTGGTTTCGGGGCTAAGCCACCCCGTAGAGGTGATGAAGAAGGAGGAGACTGCCAGCAGGCTTGAGGAGAGCCGCATCTCTCCTCCTCAGCTGGCCATTACTCCCTTTCCCAAAGGCGGTTGCAGCAGTGGTCAGAAATGGACACCTCAAAGAAGAACTCGACTTGAAAAGAATGTGCAGGAGGAAGACAAGAAGAGAAAGTTTTGGTTGACTGGGTTAAACTGCAAAAGCAACAACTAAGGTACCCTGGAATTTAAGAAAAAAAAGTAACATTGTTCCCAAAGAAGATTCTGAAGCAGCGAAGGAGAGAGAAAAGGGAAAGGATTTGGGTTTTTTCTTCTTCTCTCCTTTTCCCTATACTGACAGCTAAGAGATCTAAATAAGAAATTGGGGGGGGGGGATCCACTTTGACATCAATAGGCATTTAAGCTGGAAATAAAATGTCAAAGGGCTAATAAAGATCTCTGGATACTTAAAACCTTTTAAAAGCAGGAAAGGAGAGAAAAAGAATAAAAGGGCAGGATCTGGAAAAAAGGGAGGAGACTGCCTGGAATTAAAAGGATTTTACAGTAAAACTTCAACAAGACTTCTAAAAGATACATTTTAACTGAAACTTGGCTACAAAATAGTAGAATCCCAAGAAGAGAAAGTGGAAAAAAGAAGCATGAAGAAACAGCTTGGGAGTATTTGGATTACTTGGTGATCTCTGGCTTTTTTGTTATTGCATTTGAATGACTAAAATCAATCGGGTGGCTGTTTAAAAGTGTTTTAAAATAGCACTACTTTTAGATGAACTGAAAATGGAACTTAAAAAGTACAAAGAAGATGCACAAGAAGGGAGAGGTTCTTTTGGCTTCATATTCCAATTCCTAGAAATGGAGATCTCGAACTATGAGAAAAAACAAGAAATGCCTGCAGAACAAGAAGACTGGGACAAAGAAGAAGCCATCTTTAATGAACAAGTAATTTTATGTGGGGGAAAAAAAGGAAAGGGGGAAAGAGAATGAAAAGTTTAAGATTTGAAAAAACAATCAAGAAAAAGAATAATAACTTGAAAAATAAGTATAATATTAGAAAGCAGAAGAGAGGAATACAGAAGAGAGAATTAGAACTAGAGAGACAAGGGGGTAAAAAGGGGAGGGAGAAGAAGAGAGGAAAGAAGGAAAGGAAAAGAAGTTATAAAGGACAGAAACAAGATATGGACTATTTAGAGATAATGGGTGAAAATTTAATTAAAAAAAGGATTCTGCAAAGGTACATAAGATAGTATTGTTATATTAGAAATAGAAATAATTTTAGAAAATATGAAACAATGTATGATTAAAATGATGGATAAAATAGTTATTGTAATCTAGTGAAATGTTTGTTAATAAATAAATGAAATAAAATGAGAGAACTGAATTAGGAAAGGATGGGAACATTTTAATGATTTAATGTTTTATAAAATATAAGGGAAGAGAAATAGGAGGAAAAATTAATTATGGAAAGCTTATAAGTGTTCCCAAGGAAGTATGATATTTAATTGAAAAGTAATGTTAAAGGTGTTAAGACTTTAATTAATATTAATGATAGAATTGAATTGGAATGGGTGTTTTAATTATATATATTTATAATCACTTTTTAAGAATATAGTGTGTATTTTAAGAATGTACCAAGCAGAATTCGATTGGAAGTTATGTATTATATTGAATGTTATAACCTCAAGGTATATATTGAAGCTTAAATAAGAGTTGAATGAATAAAATTAAAAGATATAAAGGTGTCATACTCCAATTAGTAACAACAGGAGAAAATTTGTTTAAAGAGAAAAGAAAATATGAAATTGAAACAGGACTGACAAAAGTATAAATATAATGACTTGAAGTGATATGAGATAATTAAAATAAAATTGAGAAAATAAAGAGAGGAGAAAAACTATGTAGAAAATGTAAAACAGTAATAAGATATGGAATAGAACATAAAAGTGAGCATGAAATTGAGTTTGTGTCTGTATGAAGAAGTGTAACCTGGGACCATGCTATTTTCAAAAAAAGATGTTAAATTTGTATTTTTTTTGTGAAAACCCAAATAAAATTTTCAAAAATAAAAAATAAACAAAATTAATACAAGCATTCCCTTGTCTCATTTAATTCTAAATCCCACTGGAGATGGCCATTTTGTGGTCTTTTCACAAGGAGCAACTGACTCTAGAACATTTGTGGGAAATTTTAACTCCTCTCCTTGTTTGGAGAAGAATCCCTAAGAGCCAGTCCACTTGCCAGAACTTCAGTTGGGAAAGGTTGAACTTGTCTTCTTGGAAGTAATTGATTAGTCTCTAAAAGTAAGCTAATAATAAAACTAATAATAAAATAAGTCTTTACTTATTTTTCATTTCCTTAACCACATCAAACCCAGCCTCAAAGCACTTTATGAGGAAAGATAAGTAATGGAATTGAGATTGAGCAGGACAATCCTGGAGCTTTATGTGAATAATAATCTCATCTCTGAATTTCAGCATCCTTATCAGATTATTTGCTGGAAGTAGAAGCAGATGGCTTGACTAGAGCAGATTCTGGTAGCATAAGGAGTTGGGGGATCCTTTGCTGTTGCTAAGTAACTGGAAGAGAAGGTTTGTTGAAGTATTCCCCATGGTTGCTAGGTAATCACAATGGACCTCTCCCATTGCAGTGGTCTGGTTTGGCTGAAGAGTGACTAGGCTCATGAAAAACAATTCAAACATTCAAAGTTTGGATGAAACATGTGGACTCAGTTTTCGAATTTTAGGCACTTTTGTATTAAAGAAAAAGCAAAAGAAGGATCAAATCCAAACTTAAGCTTCATGTCAATTTCTTGCCCTTCTTACACACAAATACACACATACTACTGTTTACCACCAAAAGGGCTGCTTAGTGTAAATACCACATAATCCATGATGCAATTGATATGTAAGGCAACTTCTCACGTCATTTGTGCCACATGCACCTTCTACCTCATCTGTATATGTGTATAAACTTCACCTCAAGATAGACATCATACATGCGGATAATATCATCAAACCATTTTTTTCTCAAACATGCAGCCCATTTATGGCTTTAATAAAGCTTTGGAACAAACAATGCTTTTCCTTCTGTTTAATGTCTTACATCTAAAGATGTGAGGAAAAAAATAATGGACAAAAATGAAAATGCTGATCCTACTTTTTTTCAGTCAACCTCCCAGATTTCCACTGTGCCCATCTCTCAAGACTTATTCCTGAAGTGTGAATTCTGTGCCAACAATGTGAATTCTGTACCAATTTAAGAGATACTCTTAACCCACATGTATTCTTTATTTCTCTTATAAATCACTTTCCTCCAAAGATCTCAAGTGATGGACACAGTCTTCTCATCCATCCTTATCTGATCCAGGTAACAGCCTTGTATGGTATTTAAGCTGGGAGATACTGAAACTATATGCTTTGTGGCTGATTAAGACAGAATTATTTGAATTCCAGAGCAGCCATAATTTCCAAAGTTCTTCAAAGGTAGCCCCATATCAGTATGGCAAATACACTAAGGAACAATTCATAACTTCTGGAGGCAAGTTGTTCCACTGATTAATTGTTCTGTCAGGAAATTTCTTCTTAGTTCTAGGTTGCTTCTCACCTTGATTAATTTCCATTCATTGCTTCTTGTCCTACCCTCGGATGCTTTGGAGAATAACTTGTGGCAAGCCCTGAGATATTGGAACACTTCTATCATGTCACCCCTAGTCCTACTTTTCATTAAACTAGACATTCCCAATTCCAGCAACCATTCTTTATATGTTTTAGCTTCCAGCTCCCTAATCATCTTTGTTGCTCTCTTTCTAGAGTCTCAATATATTTTTACATCTTGGCAACCAAAACTGGATGCAGTATTCCAAATGTGGTCTTACCAAGGCATTGTAAAGTGGTATTAACACTTCATGTGATCTTAATTCTATCCCTCTGTTAATGCAGCGTAGAACTGCATTGGCTTTTTTGGCACTTGCAGCACACTATTAAGCAACCAGCAGACATAACATAATCATACAAAGCACTGAAAGTTTAATGATATGTGGGAATGATCTGGGGAGACAGAAGCAAGAGCTGTAGACTAGGCAGTAGTCAGATAAGAGGCAGCTGAGCTTATAGAAGGAATGGGGGGTGGTGGTAAATGTATCAGAAGAGATCAAACTTAAGTTCTTAAACTGTACATTCAGAATAACTTTATTGTCCCTTTAAATGTGCACTAATCAACATAATGAAATTTTAATGAAAATGAAATTTTGTTGCATACAGCTTTTCAAAGGGTCACCAATCTCCAAAATACACTGCATAAACATGACAAAAATTCCATAAATGTAAGCTTACAATTACGATAGAGTGAGTACTTCCAGTTTACCTCAAAGGCAATCCCAGAGGCATTCGAAACATTGCTGCTACATTCCCAGAATCACAGTGTTGGAAGGGGCATTGATTTCAATCCTCTGTTTGGTGCAGGAATTCAAACCAACACCCCCACAACAGTTGACTGACCATGCTCAGCTTGAACACATCCTGTGAAAAGAGCCCATGATATCCCTTGGTAAGTGGTTCCATTGCAAAACTCCTCTTACTGTTAAGTATTCCCCCTAAAATTCAATTAGAATCTGCTTTTCTGCAATGTAAAAGCATTGTGACATGTCTTTTATTCTGGGATCACAAGGAACAAGTCTCATAGAGAACAATTCAGTGGTGGGATTCAAAAATTTTTACTACCGGTTCTGTGGGCATGGTTTGGTGGGTGTGGCAGGGGAAGGATACTGTAAAATCTCCAGTTAGAGGTGGGATTTGCTGGTTCTCTGAACCACTCAAAATTTCCATTACCACAATTGGTTCTCCACAATTGGTCAGAAACTGCTGAATACCATCTCTGGAACAATTGTGTCCCTCTTCATCCCCTCAGTCTTCTTGAAACTACATATAGTATTTCTGAGCTTCCTCAGTTTCTTTATAGACTTAAATTTTGGTCCCTGGACATTCTCGGAATCTCTTCCAGTTTGTCTGAATCCTACTTAAAAGGTGATGCCCAGCATAGGACATAACAATAAACATAGAGCATGAGCAGGCTGAATCAAATGGAATTATTACTTCCTATAATTTGAAAATGAAATTTACCATTTCTATTGGAAAACTTGATGTGAAGAAAAAGTATTAAATGTATAAGAAAGAATCAGATGAAATGTAATTTAATTTTTTTAAACAAACGTTTATTTATTTAGTCATTTGTTTTTTTCTCTTTCAGGGTTAGGGTTCGGGTTAGGGCTTGCTTTGCTGAAATTTGATTCAAAGGTCTAATGTGAGCTGATGGCTTGAAAATGATGATGTACTCATGAAATATTATATATCTGCACCTGCCCAAACATATTTGTCATCCAGCTATGCTTCCATTAACAGATAACAGATTAACAGAGTTGGAAGGGACCTTGTAGGTCATCTAGTCCAACTCCCACCCAAGCAGGAGACCCTACACCATTTCTGACAGATGGAAGTCCAATCTCTTCTTGAAAGTCTCAAGTGAGGAAGCTCCCACAACTTCCAAAGGCAAGCTGTTCCATAGGTTGATTGCTCTCACTGTCAGAAAATTTCTCCTTATTTCTGGGTTGAATCTCTCCTTGTTTCTCTTTTAATTTCCCGTTTAATTAATTTCTCTTTTCCTTAGATATTGAAATGCATGCTGCTTTTCCCATTTATTTATTTATTTATTTTTGTTTTGCCTTTGGACCGAACAATTTTTGCTCTTCTATTAGCATTGAAAGAGAAGCACAGGGTGTGACTCAGTCTTATTGCTTCTTATGCAAGTAGCTTCAGAGTCCTCTGAAGTCTGTTTAGTTGCCTGAGGCTGCAAAGTGATTGGAGGCACTTGGGATATAGCAGAGAACCTCTTTGGTACTTCTCCAATACTTCTAAAATCAAGTGCATAAGTACTTGACACACTGACTCACTCCTTTTCCAAAAGTAGAATTGTGGTCTCTTGAGGGATACATGAAACAACACAGTGTTCTAAATTCTGTAGTCTACTGCTCTACTCTTAGCTTAATACCGGAGGATTGGGGAGCTATACTTCCAAACTCAGTATATTGTTTCGTAAATTTTTATAGTGTTCTTAAATTCCAAAGATCATTTGAAAATGATGAAATTATCAAAGATGCAGGGATTCAGTTTCCCAAAACTATCTTGAACTATCCCATCATGCTTTTAATTAGTAACAAATTGTGGACAACTTCATTTAATACACATTTTCTTTCCAAGGTCTTTATAGAATATTTGCATATAACACATATATAATCCAACTGTTTTGGATTAGAAATATAATTTCTTGTTATTATATTAATTTGAAGAATGTGCTATGTTATTTCTGGAAAAATGTGGTTTGATCCTTTTTCTTTGGGCTATAAATGGTTATTATGGGTAAGCCAGATTCCAAATTGATTTCAAAGTTTTGTGGATCCTGAAATCTTTATATTAGATCAATTAGTGGATGGTCATCATTAAGTTTTATAATTTGGTAAGTGTTGTTAGTTGCCACTAAATTAAGTATTTAAATTACAATATTTATTGTTACCTTATTTGTACCAGAGGCATTTTCAGCCTCAGCGTCACCTGAGTTATTACAAAGGATCATCAAATCCTACAATACTGAGAAGCCAACAATTAATCTTTATAAAGATGTTATCGATAAAAGAATTTTATATGCAATTATTGAAATATGAATAGAATAAGATTTGTCCGGACAATGGGAAAATGTTTTAATTTTAATACTCAAACCCTCAAAATATTGGATGACTTTCATCCAGTGTTCCCTTTTTAGGAAAAATGATTGTGAGAGTGGTTGTTGCCAAGCTGCAAAGGGACTGGATGAAAAGAATTATCTGGAGTCCTTTCAGTCTGGGTTCAGCCTGGAGTACAGTGTTAAATGGCACTGGTTGCACTTCTAGATGATCTTTAGAGAACTCATGATCCAGCCCTCCTGGATCCCTCAGCGGTTTTCAATACCATTAGCCCTGGTATCCTTCCAGACAGACCTGGGGGAGAGCGGGTTGGGAGTGAGAGGCACCGTTTGGAGTGGTTCAGTGGTAGTATTCAAATTTTTTTACTACCAGTTCTGTGGGCATGGCTTGATGGGCGTGGTGTGACTTGGTTGGTGTGGCATGGCTTGGTGGGTGTGGCAGGGGAAGGATACTGCAAAATCTCCATTCCCACCCCACTCATGGGGGAAGGATACTGCAAAATCTCCATTCCCTCCCCACCCCACTAACCTGCTTTCCAGCTCTGTTCTTCTGTGCAGGGCAACAAAAGAAGACCCAGCTGATCAGCTGGGACTCAAGAGGCAGAGAAGAGATCAGGGCAGGGCCAGTCAGAGGCGGTATTCCGAACTACTCAAAATTTCCACTACTGGTAATACAGATAATATAGATAATCAGAGTTGGAAGGGACCTTGTAGGTCATCTAGTCCACACCCCCACCCAAGCAGGAGACCCTACACCATTTCTGACAAATGGCAGTCCAATCTCTTCTTGAAAGTCTCAAGTGATGGTGCTCCCACAACTTCCGAGGGCAAGCTGTTCCATTGATTGTTTGTTCTCACTGTCAGAAAGTTTCTCCTTGTTTCCAGGTTAAATCTCTCCTTGTTCAGTTTCCATCCATTATTCCTTGTCTGGCCTACAGGCACTTTAGAAAATAGCTTGACCCCTTCCTCCCTGTGGCAGCCCCTCAAATATTGGAAGACCACTATGATGCCTCCCCTGGTCCTTCTCTTTACTAGACTAGCCAAGCCCAGTTCCTGCAACCGTTCGTTGTAGGTTTTAGCCTCCAGTCCCCTAATCATCCTGGCTGCTCTTCTCTGTACTAAAATTTCCAGTCTCAACATCTTTTTTATAATGTGGTAAAGAAAACTGGATGCAGTACTCTAGGTGTGGTCTTACTAAGGCTTTATAGAATGGTATTAGTACTTCCCTTGATCTTGACTGTATCCCTCTATTAATACAATTTAGGATTGCATTTTTGGTGGCTGCTGCACACTGCTGGCTCATATTTAGCTGGTTGTCCACTAAGACTCCGAGATCCCTCTCACAGTGACTACTATTGAGCCTGGTTTCTCCAGAACCTGTCAGAACTGGCTGAATACCACCTCTGGAGTGGTTTTCCTCCTTCTTCAGTGACCACTTTCAATCATTGTTGGGGGACGAGAGTTCATGCCTTGGATTCCAACAGTTCTTATTTATTTTTAAAGCTCTTTATGGCAGAGGACCATGTTATTTGCAGGCCTCCTCTCCCTCAAGACATCTGCCCATCCCACCAGATCTGATGGGGTAGGCACGCTCCAGGCCCATCCCTTAAATGCTGCCATCTTGTGAGTGCCTTTTTCATGGCAACCCCTGCTCTCTGAAGTACGAGCATCATGGGATGAATATGAGTGCATTGTATATGAGTGTGTTTGTAGATATTGGTTTTTTTTAGTTGGCAAATGCGACCCTCTCAGTTTGGTTTAAGATGGACGGCCATATAGATGGCTTTAAATAAAATAAATAAATAAATTCAAATTGATTACACATATCCAGTCTCACCAATATTTTGAATTTATTGACTCCTATTGCACCTATTTGAAAAAGAAATGAATAAATTAACACATTGTGAGAGATGCAACCAATTTTGCAAAATCCTAAAGTTTCTGTGACCCAGGAAGGAGTAATTGTGTATGTGTGTGTGTGTGTGTGTGTGTGTATGTGTGTATGGCATTCAGCTTTGTTCGGGTATTTTCCCACATCATTGTAGTTGTGCTTTTAAAGTTGTAGCAACGTTTTGGCAGAATCTCATCTGCCATCATCAGGCTTCTGTATTGTGTTCATCTGTGAATCAGACTTTTACAGTGGTTTCAGATTTAAATTTGGGGCAGCCTATTGCTGTGCCAGAATGGTTTTTTCTTCATCCTGATTGGTTGGGAGTCTTGATTGCTGGAATGATTGACAGTCTGGTGGAATCATCTCCTCTATTCATGCTTTCTGGTCTTTTTTCAATCTCTATGGCTTCTCTGATGATTCTGTGGCTGGGGTTTTCTATAGTGGCTAGGGTTTTGGTGCCATTGAAGCCACCAGACTGTCAATCATTTGGAAGCCTGCACTCACAAACAAAAAAATCTCCACACCACAAGCCAGGCAAACACCTGGGCACAAACAAATCCCCCCTGATACCTCCAGCTCAAACACACCCCAACCAGGCACCCAGATGAAACCCAACTTCCTAACTAATGATAGCCGTCCATTTACCTGGACCCAAGCTGCACTAAAGGCCTCCAATAAAGTAACACAATGTTGCCAGCCAATCAAGATACAAAAAGAGCCAAAAAACAGACAAAACATATTGGAAACACCAATCAAGCAGAACACAGCAAACTCCAAGACCAACAAAAACAGACCAAGACTCCCAACCAATCAGGATGAAGAAAAAAACATTCCGGCACAGCAATAGGCTGCCCCAAATTTAAATCTGAAACCACTGTAAAAGTCTGACTCACAGATGAACACTATACAGAAGCCTGATGATGGCAGATGAGATTCTGCCAAAACATTGCTACAACTTTAAAAGCACAGCTACAATGATGTGGGAAAATACCCAAACAAAGCTGAATGCCTTGCATGTAAGTACCTGCGAAAATTTAAGAGAATATATATATATATACAAGGGCAACGCGACAGTGGTTATGAACACATCTGACTACCAATCCAAGTTAACCAACCTACTCCAAGACCCCACATACAAACCCCTAAAGACAGACCCCACCACCTACCTAGAAAAAACCACCAGATCCAAAATAAAAGCCTCCCCCATCAGTGAAGAAATCCAGCAAAGAATCATACCCAGAGAGAAATCATCCAGATGCCCTAAACTTTATGGTCTCCCCAAGATACACGAAGAAGGCACCCCACTTAGACCAATAGTCAGCTCCATAGACTCACCTCTACAAAACCTAGCCAAATTTCTCGCCAAACAACTACAGCCC
>BHEV01033576.1:0-22228 GCA_004319985.1 Emydocephalus ijimae
TAGTGGCATCCTTCAAATTGTTGGTCTCCAGAAACATCTGGAAACGATCCATATGTGAGTCCCAGTCTTCTTGTGCCGGGTTGAATGGAGCGGGTGGTATGACACTGCCGGACATGGTTCTGCCGTTGGTGTGTTTCAGCCACGTGCTCGGTTATCGTTCTTCGTCGTTCAGTCAGCTCTGATGTCTCCAAATCCCACCCTCGTCCCCAGTGTTAAGTTCTGTGCATGGGCGCTAAGGATGGAGACGAGCCGGTGAACAATGAACTTCAAACTCTTTATTTACATGTGTAACAGCTCTGCTCAATGACCGCAACGGCCCCCTTTATATAGGCAAGCTCTTGAGTATTTAACNCATTCTCAATCAGATCTATCAGTACTGCAGGTTGTATGATTAAATACAATTATTATGAGTCTGGAAAGCATCCCAGAGAAGGTTAGAAAAACGGGGCTTGCTTAAGAGAGCAAATTAAGGGAGAATGGTAGCAGATTTCTCCACTCTAAATGTCTATGAAGAAGGAAATAAGAATAATGAAAGGGAAAGATATTTATGACAATATTAGCAGAAAGAATGAAACCAATTTTGAGTGAACTTATACACACAGACCAGAATGGTTTCCTGCCAAATAGACAAATTAAAAACAATATTAGGACCAGAAAAACAGGCAGCTTTATTTTTTTTAGATGTACAAAAAAGCATTCGACAATCTTAATTGGAAATTCATGCTATATCAAATTAAAAAGCTGAACTTTGGCACTAATATAGAAAAAACACTACAAGAAATATACTCAAATCAAAAAGCAAGTGTATTATCAAATGGAGATCATACTGAAGATTTTGAAATTGCAAAAGGAGTGAGACAAGGGTGTCCATTATCGCCTCTGTTATTTATCTTGTCTTTAGAAGTGTTGCTAGCTGCAACCAGACAAAACCCAGAGATTTATGGAATTAAGATTAGAAATGAGGAATATAAAGTTCAGGCATTTGCTGATGATTTGGTATTTATAGTGGAAGATCCAATGAATTCGGGACCAATATTGTTGCAACAAATAGAAAAATTTGGGGAAGCAGCAGGATTTAAAATAAATGAAAATAAAACTAAGATGATAATCAAAAACTGTACAACAAAACAGAAAGTAGAATTGGAAAACACATTGGGACTGCAAATAGTAAAAAAGGTGAAATACCTGGGAATTTGGATATCACCCAGATGTTCATCATTAAAAGAAGACAATTATGTCAAACTGATTAAGCAAATCAGAAAATAATTGGAATTATGGGCCAAATCGAAACTGTCTATATTAGGAAGAATAGCAACGTTGAAAATGAATACCTTACCCAAACTAATATATCTATTCCAAATGATTCCAATTAAATTAGGGAAATCTTTTTTGTAGACATCGTCATTGACTGCAGTCCGATCGGGACCACTACCTGAAGTCCCAACACCCCTGCGCTGGCTGTGGAGCCAACCATTCCAGGTCTGAATGCAAATTCCGTGACGCGCTCTGCCATGAGTGCGGGAAGAGTGGCCACATCGGATGGGTCTGCCGAAGCTTCCAAGGACCCGGCCAGGCCTCGAAGGGGGCTAATTATCGCCAATCGACAGGAAACCATCCTGTAAGGCGAGAACCAGTAAACCACTCCTACAGAAACCGAACCTTGAATCGCCCCACGAAGCGAGAAGAGGCTCACCAAACTATCACTATCGGTCACGCCTCTTCCTTGGATGCCAAGAAAATCCGAATTACAGTGGCCATCGAAAATCAGCCTTGCCAAATGGAAGTCAACTAAGGATCGTCTCTCTCGATGGTTTCCTGGAGGACCCTCAAGCAACTCATCCCTACCATCCGGCACCAAGACCTCCGTTCCCAAAGACTTATCCTTAAAGACTATCAAGGGAATCAGATTCCTGTCGTTGGATCCAGCCGAGTCTGGGTCTCATTCAAGAATCGCACGGCGTACTTACCTCTGACTGTGATCGACAAAGATCGGCCTAGCGTGCTAGGCCTCCAATGGTTCGCGCCACTCGGCATTGAAGTGGCAGGCATTAACCGAATTGGCGGCAGTGACTGGGAGGAGGACCTCGTCCATGAATTCAAGGACGTCTTCGTGGAAAAACTAGGTGAGTACAAGGGGACCCCAATATCGTTCAGCCTTAATCCAAAAATAGCTCCCGTCCGCCTTAAGCCCCGTCGAGTTCCGTTTGCCTTAAAGCCGAAAATCAACAAACAGCTTGATAAGTTAATAGCTCAAGGGAGTGCTAGAGCCAACCGATCACTCTCCCTGGGAGACCCCAATCATGACACCAATTAAGCCGGATGGTTTGATTAGAATTTGTGGGGACTACCGGGCCACCCTGAACCACGGCCTGCAACAAAATGCATATCCGGTGCCGGTGGTGCAGCACCTCCTTCATTTCCTGGGGGGTGGAAAAGTATTCGCTAAAGTAGACTTAGCTCAGGCATATCAGCAACTACCAGTAGATGAAAAGACGGCACAGGCACAGACGATTGTGACGCACCGAGGTGCCTTTAAATGTACCCGGCTCCAGTTCGGAGTCAGTGTAGCCCCAGGGATTTTTCAGAGCCTTATGGAAAGGCTACTACAAGGGATTAAAGGCGTGGTCCCCTACTTTGACGATGTGTTAATTGCTGCACCTACTACAAAAATCTTACAGGACCGCTTAAAGTTAGTTCTACAGAAATTCAAAGATGCAGGTCTTAAAGTGAAAAAGAATAAGTGTAAACTGTGTACAGATCGTGTCAAATTTTTAGGGTATTTAATTGACAGTCAGGGTATCAACCCTACCGACAGCAAATTGAGAGCAATAAAAAATGCTCCCAGACCCTGAAATAAGGCCGACCTCCAGGCGTTTCTAGACCTTATCAATTTTTATAACGTATTCCTACCGCACAAAGCGACTGTTGCTGAACATTTACATCGTTTACTGGACAAAAAAGCAATTTGGGTATGGGGACATAGAAAAGAGCAGGCGTTCCGTAATGTGAAAAAACTACTGACTTCTGACGCTGTACTCATGCAGTACAATGAGACCTTGCCGTTAAATATCACATGCGATGCATCGCCTTTCGGAGTGGGTGCCATTTTGAGCCACGTATTGCCTAATGGTAGCGAAGCCCCTGTTGCATATTTTTCAAAGACGCTTTCAAAAACTGAGCGAAATTATAGCCAGATCGATAAAGAAGCCCTTGCGATTGTGTCTGCCATTAAAAGATTCCACGAGTACGTGTATGGCCGGGTTTTTACTATCGTGACTGACCACAAACCGTTGCTGGGGATAATAGCCGGAGATAAACCAACTCCCTATATATTATCTCCCAGGATGACTCGCTGGTCAGAATTCTTGGCTGCTTATAATTATCGGCTACAATACCGCCCGGCGAAAGCCATTCCCCACGCCGACCCATTGAGCCGAACACTGCTTCCAGAGACTCTTGACGACCCCGCGCCTACAGTAACCATGTTACAGATCGAGACACTTCACGCACCACCATTAACTGCCCGTGATATCGCGAGAGAAACAAGACGTGACCCCACCTTAGCGTGAGTCCTCAGTTGGGTGGAATGCAGATGGCCATTGGACCAAATACCAGACGACTTCGCACCATTCAAAAGTCGCCAAACAGAGTTGTTTTCTCAAAACGGCTGTATCATCTGGGGAGATAGAGTCGTTATCCCAGAGCGACTCCAACAAGCAGTACTGAGAACCTTGCACGATGGCCACTCAGGCATCGTGCGAATGAAAGCCCTCGCACGAAGCTACGCATGGTGGCCAGACATCAACAAGCAAATCGAGACTTGGGTCAAAGCTTGTCATAGATGCCAAGAAGTGAGCAACGCTCCACCAAAGGCAATCCCAACCGAATGGGAGACACCACGGGGACCCTGGTCCCGTATTCACCTGGACTTTGCTGGGCCGACCAAAGGCCACACCTTCTTGTTAACCATCGATGCCTACTCGAATTGGCTCGAGATCTATCGTATGAGGAACACGACCACAGAAGCGGTCATCAAGAGACTGGAGAGACTGTTTGCAACCCACGGATTACCAGACATTCTGGTATCCGACAACGGTCCCCAATTTACCGCACTGTCCTTTGAGCAGTACCTGGCTGACCGCGGTATCTGACATGCGCTCACTTCGCCTGCGCACCCTGCGGCCAACGGTAGGGCTGAGCGCATGGTCCAATTCGTCAAGAAAACGCTACAAAAAATAGACTATGACAACATCGATGAGAAAATCAACCGAATCCTTTTTCTACAGCACATCACACCTCACAGCGTCACCAACAAAACTCCCGCCGAGCTGCTAATGGGACGGAAGCTCCGCTCCCACCTCGACCGGTTACACCCAGCTTACGAGCCGGAAAAAACACTCGGATCCAGCGGCCGATGCCATACTTTCCAGGTAGGTGACTTGGTGTACGCTAAAAACCTATCGGGCGATCCGCTGTGGGTAGAAGTGACGGTAATCCGTGTAACCGGCCTGAGATCCTACCTTGTACAGTGCCCTGACGATAGACTTTGGAAACGCCATATCGATCAATTACGATCAAGGCTCCAGTCAGGCAATTCCGAACTCCCTTATGACCAAACTGATGGGGGGGGGGGAGATACAGAGGAAGACGAATTTCAGCTGGAGGAAAATCCCCTTGAAGGGAACGATAGCGGAACAGAGACACAGGAACTGGAACCAGGGATGGGAATAAGTTCACCTCAGGGAGTTGCCGAAGATATTGGTGACAACGGAAATGCAAACTCTGAACCAGAGGCACCCCTTTCACCAAACAACAATCTACCTCAGCGAGAATGCAGCCAAATGCAAGACGCACAGTGAAAATCAAAAAGACTAATAAAACAACCGTCCTACCTTAAGGACGATGTGACTGCGCCCCGTAAACAGAAGCCAGGGGGAAGGGGTGTTGTGACTGCATAAATGTTAAATAAAGTTATCTTGAGCTTGAAGTCAAGTGCAGGGTTCTGGCCCTGCACTTCTGATTGGCTGTTAATGGCAGGATCGGATTGGTCCATTCAGGAGGATCTGATTGGCCATTAATGGGCCACTCACATTGGTTAACAGAGCTAGCGCTTCTGGATTGTTATTGGTTGAAATAGTTGTTGGGTTGCCAATTTAAGGAAGGCTATAGCAGCTGTCCAGTTTGAGCTGTCACACCATGTAAATAAAGAGTTGAAGTTCACCGTTTCACCGGCTTGTCTCCATTCTTTCTCACCCATGCTTCAAACTTAACAACATCCAAATAGATTTGACCTGTGGAAAATGGTAATCTATGAAGAACTATTAGATAGTCAAGGAAAATTAAAATCAAACCAAGAACTGAAGGAAAATGGAATTATAATCGATTGGTGGCCATATTTGCAAATTCAAAATAAATATAAAAAAGACTCAAAAGATTTTGGATTTGACAAAGGGCAGAACCAACTAGATAAAATATTAATGGGACCAGAACAAAAACTTATAACTAAAATATATAAATATTTATTAGATTCTAAAATGGAAGAGGAAATAGTTAAAAGTACAATAATTGCATGGGCACAGGATTTTGAATACACTATAGAATTAGAGGAATGGGAAAAAATATGTAATATAAATTATAAATTAACGGTATCTGCAGCATACAAAGAAAACATATATAAAATGTTTTATAGATGGTATTTAGCCCCAACAAGATTGGCAAAAATCTACTGAGTTATAAATGTTGGAAGTGCAAAAAAGTTGATGGTACATTTTATCACATGTGGTGGATGTGCCCTGAGGCCAGGACATACTGGATTCAAATTAAAAATTGGTTAAAAGAGATCACAGGCTATCAGATTGAGCTCAGATCGGAATCCTTCCTATTAGGAATCATTAAAGAAAGACTACCGAAAGAAATAAAATACCTAGTGTTACATATTATACCCCCAATGAAGAACTAATAATACACAAAGTAACAGAAAGTGCTGAGATGAACATGCTAACAATGAAATTGAAAGAAAAAACTCTGAATTCTTTACAATTTGGAACAATTGGTATAAATGGCTAACAAACAGAACCAAGAAGTGAGACAAAAATGTTAATTGAAACAACCTTTAAGAAAGTAAAATAAAATTTTGTAAACTATATAAAGATATAAGAATAGTAATTATGGCTAAAGATATTATTTAATAGTAGATAAACACAATATAATGTACTGATATTTAAATCAAAATCTTGTATAGATGCCAAGAATGTTGTTGATACCATGATGTTTTACTATGTAAAAAAAGAAAGAAAGAAAATTAATAAAAATATATATATATTTTAAAAAGAATAATGAAAAGAAGAGTTCAAGCCTGTGGTGGGATTCAATTATTTTTATTGTCAGTTCTGTGGGCGTGCCTTGGTGGGCATGGCAGGGAAGGATATTGCAAAATCCCCATTCCCTCCCCACTCCTGGTAGAAGGTTGTTGCAAAATCCCATTCTCTCCCCACCCCACTAACCTGCTTTCCACTCCATTCTCCTGTGCAGGGCAACAAAAGAAGACCCAGCCAATCAGTTGGTTCTTGGGAGCCAGAGAATGGATGGCGGTGGGGCCAGTCAGAGGTGGTATTTGCCAGTTCTCCAAACTACTCAAAATTTCCACTACCAGTTCTCCAGAACTGGTCAGAACCTGCTGAATACTACCTCTTGTTCAAGCTATAGCACACTAGTTTAGCTTGGGAATCACAAACAATGGGTCCCCCTCCACTTATCTAGGAGAAAAAAAATGGGAAAAGGAAAACAGGGAGGTTTGGCATCTTCACTTTGGAAGAATTTAATGGTGCAAACCAGTCATGGGATTCAATTTTTTTTACCACCGGTTCTGTGGCCATGGCTTGGTGGTCATGGCAGGGGAAGGATACTGTAATATCTTCAGTCAGCTGAGATATTTGCCGGTTCTCCAAAGCAGGGGTCGCCTACCTTTTGGACCTCAGGTACCACCAAACTCATAATTTTAGATCCCAGGGACTACTAACTGGTTCTGTGGCCGTGGCCTAATTTGTGGGTGTGGCTTGGTGGTCATGTGACTGGCTTCATGGCTTGTATGTAAATACTATAAATATGTGTTGTGACTCCGGGGTTGGAATCTGTTCCGTTGGCAGATGTGAGCTCGAGCGAAGAGGATATGGCAGTGAAATATGAGCTGGCATTGCTGAGTGACTTGGATGGTAGCCAGGATGAAGAAATGGATTTAACTAGGAGAGACGAACCTGATTTAGTAGAGATGTCAGGACCTTCGATCTCCTCTAATTCTTCCCCTCTGGCTGAGCAGCAGCCGGGAATAGCTAACCAGGAAAACATGTGAGAGTTTTCCAGTGAAGAAGAGAACTTTGAGAGATCCTGGCTTGATGTGAGAAATAGACGGAGATTGAGATGTCAATCTCAATTGGGAAGGAGGTGTCGAGCCAGTGACTAATTTAGGAGATTAACACGCTCCATAGAGGATAAAAGGAAACGGCTTGGTTGGTGAAATTCACCAGAAGCAAAGTGATTAATGGAAGTGAAAATACAAAGAGAACTCTTTGAGGCTTTGAGAATTATTGCCACGTCAGGATTGCCGGGCAGAGTTTGGATTTACTGCTGAGGATTGGAAATACCTCAGCAGTTCTCTTGTGGGGGGTTGTTTTTTGGTTTGTGATATTTCTGGAACTGCTGAATTTCGTTTTGCTCACCTGTAATTAAAGGGGAGATAACAAATATGTATATAAATATTGAATTTTTTATTAAAAAAACAGCAATTTTTACCCAAAATCAGGCAAAGCAGGCAGATTGAGTTGCTCACAGAATCACAGATTCATTCAGAAATCTATCTATCTGCCATTGGCTAGCTTAGTCTGTCACATAAAATTTGCTTGCAAGCAAACTCACAAAATTAACTCATAACACACCATGCATGTAAATATTGAATTTTTTATAAAAAGATCAACTTTTACCCAAAATCAGGCGGGGGCCATAGAAGGAGCGTTCACGTCGCGGTCCCTGTCAGGTACATGTTTACCTGCGAATCCTTCTACCACGCTACACCAACCTGTCACCAAACATGGGGTTTGAGCCTGTGCCAGAGCCTGTGTTCTACAGTGGCTGGGAAAAGTGTAGCGACACGAGAGAAGAAGAAGAACCCAAAATCAGGCAAAGCAGGCAGATTGAGTTGCTCACAGAATCATTCAGTGATCTATCTATCTGCCATCGGTTAGCTCAATCTGTCAAATTTGCTTGCCGTGAATCTGCACTGAATTTGCTTGCAAGCAAACCTTCAATCCTAAGGGAGGTTTGGCTGTGCTGAGCCGAAGATCTAAAGACTAGCTAGAAAGCAAAAAATCCAACCATTTCCTGCTTCCGAGCTAATCTAAATCTCCCGGCACAGCAGAACAGATGATGGTTGGAAAAAGGAAAAATAGCAATTTAGCAGGCAAGTTTACCAGGTAAGGAGTGAGTGGGCGGGGAGGATTCCCGTGGGCCATGTGGGTGGCGCAGCCTTGTGTTTCTGTGCAGCCTGAATTAATTGCTTTGTGGGGGTGCTCTGGGGGTGAGATTTCTCTGCGGTCCACCAAAATTTTCTGATGGCCCACCAGTGGGCCACAACCCACCAGTTGGCGACCACTGCACCAAAGTACTCAAAATTTCCACTACCGGTTCTCCAGAACTGGTCAGAACCTGCTGAATACCACCTCTGGTGCAAACACAATGAACTTGAATCTGCTATATATTCATTTTAGTTATTTAAGCCATTTTTTTCTGCAACTGATAAATGTTGAATTAAGTTTATACTGTAGGAAAAATAAAATGTGAGTTCTTTATGAATCAGCATCAGACTCCCTTTTGGCCATCATTATTCAGCTCCTTTGCTTGAAGTGGCTAGCCCACCCTGGGGCTTTTAAAAATATTTGATTTTATTGCATAGCAAAATGCTTTTCAAAAGCTTTGCTTTTATCCTCCAACTTAAAAAAATATCAAGCTCCATCATAGGTCTTTGAAGTGGGGTACCTGAATGAAACTGATGACCTCAGAGAGATGGTAGATAGACAGCAGAACAAGCTTGCCTTTCACCTGCCCACCAGCCTCTTCCCTACACCCTTTATGTGCCACCAATATAAGTCTGAGATGAAAGACATTCTGGGCAGCTGGCCTGACCCCATTGCCTCCACTATCCCCACTTGATTGCACAGTATTCACTTAAAACAATTCAGCACTGTCAGTCCCACACAGGTGAATCCATGCCTTGGCACAAGACAAGGAATACCATGCATAGTCCAAGGGCTTTGTCATGGACTCTTGCCTGCTGGCAGCTCAGGCCGATTAAGTCTCACATATTTTTGTAGCACATGAAGAAAGAGAGCTGGGAACCTTGTGAAAGGAATATATAATGCTAGAAGGGAAGGCATAGTGAGAGAGACCACAGGAATCCCAAAATAGAGGTAACTTTACCTAATAGATGGATTTATTGTATCTACAGCAAGCATCACTTGCAACTTAAAAAGTCTACTTCATTAGATAAGTCTGCAGCTATGGGAAGGAAATGGCATGTTTTCTCCTTTATCTCAAGTAAAAATAGTTCCATTCCTATCTAGAATTGAATAAGGAAAGATTCTCATTTTTGAGTTTACCAATCCCATTTAGCAAATCTTTTTATTAAAACTTTTAACTAAAAAATATAGCAGAAGTCTGTTGAAGAATAGATTGGAGCTGCACTTACTTTCTAAAATATATAAGATGCTAGAACTGGAAAAATGACAAAATACCTATGCAGGAGGAAGTTATTAAAAATTATGGACTGTGCTGAAATGAGTAAACTGACATTTGAAATTAGAAAACAAGAAGACAAGCAATTTTATATGATATGGGATTTGTTTTATCAATGGTTGGATAAAAATACATGGTAAGGTAACAGAATNGGGGAGGATTCCCGTGGGCCATGTGGGTGGCGCAGCCTTGTGTTTCTGTGCAGCCTGAATTAATTGCTTTGTGGGGGTGCTCTGGGGGTGAGATTTCTCTGCGGTCCACCAAAATTTTCTGATGGCCCACCAGTGGGCCACAACCCACCAGTTGGCGACCACTGCACCAAAGTACTCAAAATTTCCACTACCGGTTCTCCAGAACTGGTCAGAACCTGCTGAATACCACCTCTGGTGCAAACACAATGAACTTGAATCTGCTATATATTCATTTTAGTTATTTAAGCCATTTTTTTCTGCAACTGATAAATGTTGAATTAAGTTTATACTGTAGGAAAAATAAAATGTGAGTTCTTTATGAATCAGCATCAGACTCCCTTTTGGCCATCATTATTCAGCTCCTTTGCTTGAAGTGGCTAGCCCACCCTGGGGCTTTTAAAAATATTTGATTTTATTGCATAGCAAAATGCTTTTCAAAAGCTTTGCTTTTATCCTCCAACTTAAAAAAATATCAAGCTCCATCATAGGTCTTTGAAGTGGGGTACCTGAATGAAACTGATGACCTCAGAGAGATGGTAGATAGACAGCAGAACAAGCTTGCCTTTCACCTGCCCACCAGCCTCTTCCCTACACCCTTTATGTGCCACCAATATAAGTCTGAGATGAAAGACATTCTGGGCAGCTGGCCTGACCCCATTGCCTCCACTATCCCCACTTGATTGCACAGTATTCACTTAAAACAATTCAGCACTGTCAGTCCCACACAGGTGAATCCATGCCTTGGCACAAGACAAGGAATACCATGCATAGTCCAAGGGCTTTGTCATGGACTCTTGCCTGCTGGCAGCTCAGGCCGATTAAGTCTCACATATTTTTGTAGCACATGAAGAAAGAGAGCTGGGAACCTTGTGAAAGGAATATATAATGCTAGAAGGGAAGGCATAGTGAGAGAGACCACAGGAATCCCAAAATAGAGGTAACTTTACCTAATAGATGGATTTATTGTATCTACAGCAAGCATCACTTGCAACTTAAAAAGTCTACTTCATTAGATAAGTCTGCAGCTATGGGAAGGAAATGGCATGTTTTCTCCTTTATCTCAAGTAAAAATAGTTCCATTCCTATCTAGAATTGAATAAGGAAAGATTCTCATTTTTGAGTTTACCAATCCCATTTAGCAAATCTTTTTATTAAAACTTTTAACTAAAAAATATAGCAGAAGTCTGTTGAAGAATAGATTGGAGCTGCACTTACTTTCTAAAATATATAAGATGCTAGAACTGGAAAAATGACAAAATACCTATGCAGGAGGAAGTTATTAAAAATTATGGACTGTGCTGAAATGAGTAAACTGACATTTGAAATTAGAAAACAAGAAGACAAGCAATTTTATATGATATGGGATTTGTTTTATCAATGGTTGGATAAAAATACATGGTAAGGTAACAGAATAGATAATTTTGTTATAGAAGCTTAATAGATTGATACAAAATGTAATATAGACATATATAACCATTGGATGACAGCATAATACAATATTGATGGAATAAATAGCAGGAAATTTAATAATTGATAAATAGGTAAGTATATGTTAGTTTGACAATATGAGATTGATATAAATTGTGAAAAATGATTATGAAAGGATCACACAAAAGATTCTAAACCAACTGACACACTGTATGTACAAAATGGAAGATGGTTTCATCTTTTTTTAATGTATTGTCTGTATATGTTTGTCTTAAAATAATTTTTTAAAAAAAGATGCTAGGATGTCTTTCTATCTTTTTTTAAAACTCTGAAAGGTATTTTGAATGGTAGAGGTTTATTTCCATAATCTACTTCTTGGTAAACTAGAAAAATGTGGAATAGACAATATTACCACCAGATGGATTTGTAGCTGGCTGATAAACCATACTCAAGGAGTAGTCCTTAATAGACATCCACATGGAGAGAAGTAAGCAGTGGGGTACCACAAGGTTCCATCTAAAGCCCAGTACTCTTCAATATCTTCATAAATGACTTAGATGAGGAAATAGAAGGGGAACTCACCAAATTTGCAGATGACACCAAATTGGCAGGAATAGCCAACACCACAGAAACCAGCTTAGTATCCAAAAAGATTTTGACAAACTTAAACAATGGGCCCTATCCAACAAAATGAATTTAAATGTGGAGAAAAGCAAAGTTTTACATTTAGGCAGGAAAAAATCAAAGGTATAAGTACAGATTAGGTGAGACATTGGCTCAAAAACAATAACTGTGAGAGGGACCTTGGAGTCCTAGTGGATGATCACTTGAATATGAGACAGCAAGGTTCAGTAGCAGCCAAAAAAGCTAATACAATCCTGGGTTGTATAAATAGAGGCATAGAATCAAGATCACATGAAGTACTAGTACCACTTTATAAAACCCTAGTAAGACCACACCTGGAAGACTGTAACCAATTTTGGTCACCATACTACAAAAAAGATGTTGAGATGTTGGGAAAAGTTCAGAGAAGAGCAACTTAGATAACCCAAGGCCTGGAGACTAAAACATATGAAGAACAGCTGTAGTATCTGGGTTTGGCAAGTCTGAAATAAAGAAGAATTAGGGGTGACATGATACAGGTATTCCACTATTTGAGGGGCTTCCACAAAGAAGAGAGTAAAATTATTCTCCAAAGCACCAGAGGGTTCCAATGGTTGGAAACTAATCAAAGAGAAAAGCAACCTGGAATTAAGGAGAAACTTCCTAACAGCGAGCACAATTAACCAGTGGAACAGCTGGCCTTCAGAAATCATGGGTGCTCCATCACTGGAGGTTTTTAAGAAGACAGTTATCTGAAATGGTATAGGGTCTGCTGCTTGAGCAGGGAATTGGACTAGAAGTCCTCCAAGGTCCCTTCCAGCTTCTATTCTGTCCTATCCTATCGTATCCTATCGTATCCTATCCTATCCTATCCTATCGTATCCTATCGTATCCTATCCTATCGTATCCTATCCTATCCTATCCTATCCTATCCTATCCTATCCTATCCTATCCTATCCTATCCCATCCCATCCTAACCTCTCCTCTCCTCTCCTTTCCTAACCTCTCCTATCCTAACCTGCCCTAACTTCTCCTATCCAATCCTATCCTATCCTATCCTAACCTATCCTAACCTATCCTAACCTATCCTATCCTATCCTAACCTAACCTAACCTAACCTATCCTATCCTATCCTATCCTAACCTCTCCTATCCTATCTAACCTATCCTATCCTATTCTATCCTATCCTATCCTATTTTATCCTAACCTAACCTATCCTAACCTCTCCTATCCTCTCCTAAACTTTCCTCTCCTCTCCTCTCCTCTCCAACCTGTCCTAACCTCTCCTATCCTATTATAACTTATCCTCTCTCTTCTCTCCTCTCCTAACCTAACTGAACCTCTCCTCTCCTCTCCTCTCCTCTCCTCTCCTCTCCTCTCCTCTCCTATCCTATCCTATCCTATCCTATCCTATCCTATCTTCTCCTAACCTATCCTATCCTCTCCTATCTTCTCCTAACCTATTCTATCCTAACCTATCCTATCCTATCCTATCCTATTCTTATTTTCTTGGTACTACCTGTATTTGGTTCTGGCATTTGCTCTGCCATGACAAGTTTGATCCCAGCAGCATTCATGAGAACTCACTTTTCAGCTCTTCTCATGTATTTCCTTTCACATAAGAATACTCTGAGATCCCATGACAGGAAAGCCATGACTGTTCTGTAGTCTCAGGTATAATATTGTCTTTTCCCTTCTGACAGCATCTTTTATATGTTTTTACATGTCCACATCCTAAAGATTTTCCAACCCATGCAGCACTTGGTTACTACCACACACCCTTCCCAATTTGTGCAGCACCTCTTGTGTACTCTTTACAACTTTGTGCACCCTTCCCAATGTTCCCATCAACCCTTGCCTTTCCTCTACTTCAGGAGGTTGCAAACCCATCTTGAAGCAAAATTCAAAGAACAACAAAGTTTCAGCAGTGTAACACCGCCAACTCCCCTTTAGGCCCCCCACCATCATCAATAAAACCATAAACTTTCAAAAACCAGAAATATTTTGGTCCATTTTAGCTATCAGCCATAACTCATTTCCATTTCAGTTCTCTCCCATGTCTAATTTTGGGTCCAAAAGTTCCTCTGGTAATTTTAAGATTCTGATGCCAACTCCTGTGGGAACATCTCTAATCTCAGTTCTTTTATCAGTGAGCCAGTACAAAGGATTTGTTAGAGAATCTATGTGGACATATGAACAAGAAGCCATGGCTGAATGAAAGCTGGAACATGTATTAAAAAATGTATTAAGCTTGGCAAGATTAGTGGAAGCATTATTTATTTATTATTTATTAAATGTATATGCTATTCATCTCACTATTAAGTGACACTAGGTAGCTAATAAGGTAATAAATAATATAATAAAACGATTATGCTCAGAGAAGATGTAAAGAAGTTGACGGGAGTCAGGCAGTGGACAAATCTAATTAAGTAAATGCTGGTAGGTTCCTCGAATACCCTCAGAACAGCTGTGAATTATTGCAAAATAGTGAGTGATTGTACATATCGTTATATGACAAGCACCTAACACATTAATTAGAGAATGTATGGAATATTTTGTGATTAAGCAACATGAATATAAAGCAACATATTGCTTATCTATTTGTGGCCTGAGAATGAATTCCTCTTCTATGTCAATAGTCAGATATGAGTGGAGTACCTATTATACTTTCCTTGCTGCAAAGAAACTATAGTTCTATGGGATGCATATACAGCATTCCTCAAGAGAAAGATGGCTAAACAGAATAACTTTCCTTGCACATTAAAATTAGATTATGATATTGAAATTACAACTTTTCCTTTTAATCTTGTTTGGCTTTTTTAATTCATAGGTGCCAAGAATGATAGGAAGTGCCAGCTAACCCATATTGAGGGTACCCGCTTGGTGAAAACTGAATTGGATTATCTATGTTTAGTAGTAAATACAATTTTGGTTTTCTTAAAAACCAAAATTTTGCTGCCCTATTTTGTCTTGTCAGGAAAAGTTTTCTCCTCCTTTCACATAGAACGAAGAGCTTGCTGTTTCACAAAAGCTGCCAATGAGACATTCTGTCTGAGTATATTCGGGGCCCATGAGCAGATGATGGGACGGCGGGCAGTCCAGCACTTCCAAGGGAATATGCTGAGAATGCTTTTAACACAATGTGACAACTAATATTTGACTGAGCAATTTTAATTGCAAGAGCTGCATACATACAACTAATTGGGGAGGGGTGAGATTTGGAGAGGCTTTCCACTAAGTTTAGCAGAAATGTTGCTTTCAAGAAGCTGTCTCACAGGATAATCAAACTGTTTGGTTCCTACTGTGCCAAAAAAAACAACCCACCAGCAGAAAATGTGGAGAAAAAGTGTTTCAGGATTTTATTTTTATTTTTTTTGGGGGGGGGGAATTGTTTCAGAAACCCTATGAAATGTGAGATGGAAAATGAGAATCTGGGAAGGAAGGGGCAACATAGTCTGTGGAATCCAAACATGTGGAAAGAACTCTTGATTTCAAACAGAGGACAAGGGTCTTTAGAATTTCTTGTTTTATTTATTGACAAGAACAGCACCTAAAGCTTCTGTGTGAGTAATCCATATTAAAGCAGCTTCCTCGACGTTCAATTCTTATATATTTTGGTTTTTGTGCCTCCAAGTCAATTTTTGACTCCTGATGACTGTTGGGACAAGTTACTGCAGTTCTCTTGACAAGATTTTGGAAGTGCTTTCCTCTTATCTGCTTCCTAGAGCTGAGAGAGAGTGATTGGCCAAGGTCACACAGCTGGTTTTGGGCCAAAGGAGAGATTTGAACTCACAGTCTCCCAATTTTTAGCCTGGTGTTTTAACCATTGCACCAAGCTGGCTCTACTAGCATTTTAAAGTTTAAAAATGATAAATAAGAAGGAAATTATCATGTTAATTTGCCCTAACACACAGATACACAGAGAGGGAATACTCATATGTGTATTTCTTTAGAAATTGCTTATTTGACACTCATACGTGGTAAGGTACACAAAGAAATTTAAATACCTGAAAACTGGCAAGCTGTACATAGTGCTTGGTTTAAAATGTTGAAAGAAAAATTGAAATAGCGGGAGGATTTTTAACTGATTTTTTAAAAAAATTGATCAGGAGCAGGGAAAAAACATTTTTGGATATGACATTCATATTGGCTTCATTTTTTCACCATTAATAAAAAGTTGGTTGAGCAGACTTTGATTTTGAAAACCAATTTTGTTGGCTAATAATGGATTGCACACATGCAATTGGACAGCTCTGATTTTATTGTACAAACTTCTTATTTAAAAAGCATTGTTCCTGACACATATGCAGTAGCACACATTATGACATAGTTTAAAGAACCTGAAACATTTTCAGCTCTGCACTTGGGACTTGAAATATGCTCTTGTAAAAGCATTCACAGTAAAGAACATGCAATTTTATAACAGTATAATCTCTCAGCCCATAACGTGCAATCACTGGGAAGCTACTTCAAATGGGGAAAAAGACAGCGGAGCCCAGTAGAAAAGGAAGATCTGAGATTGCCTGGGTTGGGGGAGTGAGTGGGCTTGATTTCAACCATAGTGATGCCTGAGCAGAGGTAAAGGGGGAGATATGTGAAAATGCAAGCTGGCACTCAGGCTGTTTCCAAGAGGAGGAAAGGGAGAATCAAGGCATAGCAACTTTACCCTACTCATTCCTTACAACTGTTCTGGGTTTGATTTGACCAAAATCCTAAAGCATATAAATGATTCCAGTTTCTCTTGATCTGAATCTTGATCCAACTGGAATTGCCTGGCTAAGCGTCATTCTAAAGTAAAACATATTCTTTGCTTCATTCATGATCCTTATGGGCATTCTAGGATTAAACTGGTTTATATTCTTTAATTGTAGATTTTAAAAAGAAAGAAAAATGTTCAAAAAGTTTAAAAAGAAAGAAAAATGTTCAAAGGAATTCATTCAGACACTGAATGTTGTTCTAACATAAGGAAAGAAAAAAGTGCCGACAAGCAAAATTTTACATCAGAATAGCCATGTTCTTAGTTATTCATAAAAGACTTGAGATGTTGGCCAAGAAAACATCAAATTATTTAGAGAGGTGAAATACCAATTGGATTACAAATTGCTTTCCAAGCAGGACTTCTATGGACAAGATTAATTGTCAAGGTTAAAAAAAATGTCAAAACTTTTAAGTGTATCACTTCAGGGAACTTAAAGAAAATAAACTGATGCATAAGATTTTAAAAATGCTATGTTTTGCTGTATAGAAGAAGGCCCTGAACTGGTAGAGACTAACAGTCATGAGAGGCCAGGCGAGGAGATGTGTGCCTCGATGTGAATGATATTGAGATGGCTACGTCCAGTCAATAACATGACCACCAAGCCATGTCCACCCAGTCACATGACCACCAAGCCGTGACCACCACCTAAGTCACGCACATAGAACCGGTTGTTAAAAATTTGAATCCCACCCCTGGGAACAAGCCCTTAAGACCTGCAGTGCCTTAAGACTTGCATTCTATTTTCTAAAACCCATTTTGACACTGCCCTTTTTTAGGCTATCATTGTATCACTGACCATGCTTCCTGGAGATTTAATTGTAATCATCATAACATTGCCCTATCCTGTAATGGATCATCAGAATTACCACATGGATTGTACTCTAGCAGTCTAAACTCTAGCAGAGTTTATACAGGAACACCAAACTTTCTCTCCTGATATTTATCCAGAAGAGACACCCGTTAAATGGGGGATCCTTGGCTTGTTTCAGTGCAATTCCTCTCACTCTGAGAGGTTGGTGTGGGTGGGGTTGGACTGGGCCAGGTAGGGGCTCAAGACACCTTTCTTCATTTCTACCCATGTGGCAGAATAGCAGGGAGCTAATGAGAAGCAATTACAGGTATTGCAGACTGCCAAGCAGCTGAATGTGGTCGGCAGAAGGGCGGCTGCCTTGGCAGACTTAACACCTGGGAAGTAATAATGAGGTTATCACTGCCCTGCTGGTTGACAGTCCTCTTCAACTATTGCTTGCTCAGTTTTCTCAGCTCCCACATTGAGCCAAGGTGACAGGAAACTCTCCTCAAAAATAAAGTTTCTGCTTCCCCTGAATATTGGCAAGAAACATTGTTTGTTGTACCTTACTTCTGAATGCTAAGACACTTCAAGGATCAGTTTTTTATTTTATTTTATAAAACAATCAATCTTCCATATAAACAGTGTGTCATCTGGGTACAAATATCTTGTGCAGTAACAATTACAGTTAATACATATCCATTACCATAGTATCAATACTCTATTCATACTTTATATTACTATGCATGTTATATCTAATTATTATGACAATCCTCATCTTAGCATATTTAATTCTTATTCACATGCTTACTATTTTTCACTAATCTTCTTTAATTTCTAATTTCCATATTTATTCTTGAACCATCGATAAAATAATTCCCAAACCATATAATATTCAGTTTGTTCCTTTTCCTTCGTTGCAAGTGTTAGCCTGTTCATTTCTGCACATTTTAATATTTTCCTGATCACATTCTCATCTGTTGGAATCTTTTCACTTTTCCAATTTTGTGCAAATACAATTCTAGCTGCAGTTAATACATGATTAATTAAGTATGCCTTTTCTTTACTATATGTTTCAGGTTTAATCCCCAACAGAAATATTTCAGGTTTTAAATCAATGTGTTGCTGTATCATCTTTTCCAACCACATATGTATTTTTGTCCAATATCTTTTGGCTTCTACACATGACCACCACATATGGTAATATGCTCCAGGTGTTTGATGAGATTTCCAGCATTTATCTTTAAACATCCTTGCCAGTCTTGCCAGCGCAAAATACCATCTATAAAACATCTTATACAAATTTTCTTTGCATGCAGTTAACATTGTTAATTTATAGTTTCTCTCCCACATTGTCTGCCATTTGTCTAATTCTATGGTATAACCAAAAGTTTTTGCCCATGCTATCATTGTCTCCTTCACTTGTTCTTCTTCCATTTTAATACCCAATAAATAACTATACAATTTTATCAGTTTTTCTTTTGTTCCTGTTAGTATTTTACCCAATTCTGTCAATTCTTTATAGAAACCATCCAGTTTAGCATCTTTTTCATATCGAGACTGTATTTGCACATATGAATACCAAACCATATCAATCCCTTGCTCATTTAATTCTTGTTTAGTTTTGAGCTCACCCTTTCCATTCAAAATGTCTTTGCATCTAATGATTTTCCCATATTAATAATATTTGGATGAATAAGTGCTTCCATTGTTGAAAGCCAAACTGGTATCTTCAAATAGTGCTGTTCTCTAATTTTCTCCCATATTAACAATAAAGTGTTTCTTATATAATGTCTTTGAAAGTAACCGTGTATCTTATTTTTCCTATGCCATAAAAAGGCATGCCAACCCAATTACAGATCATGCCCTTCCAGAGTCAATCATCTTGTTTTCCTCAAAAAAATCCATTCTTTCATCCATGTTACCATTGTGGCCTGGTAGTATAATTCCCAGTTAGGTAATCCAAACCTTCTAGTTCTTGTGTCCTGTAACATTTTTAGGTTAATTCTTGTTTTTTTCCCTTGCCAAATGTATGTTAATATTATTTTATTAAGATCTTTTATATTGACTGTTTCCTAGTATGATTTGATTTCTTATTGTACCCTATGTCTATCATTAAGTGTTGTACCTTATAATTCTTGACTCTTGACAAATATATCTTTTCTTTTATGTATACTGAGAGCATTTGTACCAAGACAAATTCCTTGTGTATCCAATCACACTTGGCCAATAAAGAATTCTATTCTATTTCATTCAATTCTATCTTTGAAATATTTTTTCTCCAATTTTATCGGAATTGTTTGAAACAGGTACAATAATATCGGCAATATGTTGATTGTTGCTATTCTCCCTATTAATGATAATTTTTGCAAATTTTTCCATTTTTCCAGGTCCATCTTAATTTGTCACATCAATTTATAACAATTATCTTCTTTAATCATCACACATCTTGTTGTTAACTGAATCCCTAGATATTTAACTTTCTTAGTGATCTAGATATCTAGAATAGAATACTTTATTGGCCAAGTGTGATTGGACACACAAGGAATTTGTCTTGGTGTAAATACTTGGTGTAAATAGGTTCATTCGTTAAGAATCAAGAATCATAACGTACAACACTTAATGATAGTCATAGAGTACAACCAGCAATCAAGTCAAAATTATATTTTTCTGCTTCTCTGTAACATTTTTCACTCAGATCTTAGTTTTTTTAATCTCTATATATTAAAAGATGGGATAATAGCAGGGGTGGGATGCTACCGGTTCTACCTGGTTCTAAAGAACCGGTAGCTCTGGAGAGCAGCAGACACAGAACTGGTTCTGTGTTTGCTGCTGTTTGGCCCACCTGCCTGCCCGGACTCTTACCTGTCCTTTATTTCCTGCTTTTTCAACCTCAGCTGCTTTGTGCAGCACAGCTGAGGTTGAAAAAGCAGGGAAAAAGAGGCTTTTCGAATGCTGCACATGCGTGCGTCAGGCATGCATGCGCGCAAAAAACATAATAACCAAACCAGTAGTAACGTCGGTTGAATCCCACCCCTGGATAATAGTAATAATAATTAGTTAAGAGCTGGAAAAGTGAAGAAAGAGACAGAAGGCCTAAGCACAAGACCAAGTCTTAAGAACAAATGCATACAAAAGCAGAATTCAGAAGACAGCAACAGACAATAAATGCCATCTCTACAAAGAAACTGATGAAAGGGTGGCCTACCTAGTTAACTGCTGCAATAGGATGACACAGACTGACTACAAACAACAACATGACATCTGGTTCTTTCCGTTTTCAATCTATAACCACAGAGGTAGGAAAAAAAGTAATCTATTCTGTTTGCTACATCTACCCAACTAAAAAACGATCAATTAAAGGGATTTAGTTTTAGAATGATATTTTAAAATTCCCTCAACAAATAATGGAATATGCACAACTCTGAGCACAGCAAAAAGCTAAAAGCAGCCTATCCTTCTACCTCCTCGTCATCAGAACTGTTGAAGCTTCTTGGATGAGAAATGAAATGTTTTTTTTCTCCTCCTCCTCCTCCTCCTCCTCCTCCAGGAAAAAACAGTCCAGCTGACTTTTGAAACAGCACCTTTGAGTCAATTATGACCTGGATGAGTGAGAATCTCCATAGACTTTCACTTCAACAATTCAGTCTATGAGCAATGGTATAGCAGCAAAATTAAACTTTGTCAGTAGGATGAAGCTTCTTCCCATATACTCACATGTACAATGCATTACATTTGGCTCTGCTTCCAAAATAAACAAAGCAAATTATTTTTGTGTTTGGCAAACTTTGCAAATGGCATTCTGAGCAAAAAAGTATGCTTAACCTACTAACCACAGGAATAAAATTACACTGCAGTATAAGACTTCTAAATTCCTTATAGCCAAAATATAAAAAGCAACACTAAAAAGTCTACCTGGAAGGCAGTAGCCTTTTCTTTTAAAGTACTAAATGATTCTCAGCAGAGCTGTTCTGTATTTCATTCCCAAGCCCCCCACCTGTTAAGTACTGGGCATGGGTCGAAATAACTGGAGACAGTCGTTGAACAGTGAACTTCAGTTCTTTATTTGCATCGTGACTTGAATAACAACAACGGTTAACTCTGCCTTATATAGGCATCTTTTGTATGTTTCAACCAATAATGAACTAGGAACGCTAGCTCTTTTAACCAATAGGAACTCTTAGTTAAGGACCAATCAGGTCCGTTAGAGCTGACCAATCCTGGTCTAGCCGCCTGACAGCCAATCAGAAGTGCAGGGCCAGAACCCTGCACTTTACCTCAAGCTCAGACCTTTATTAAATTACTGTATACACAACACCCCTTCCCCCTGGCTTCTCAAATCCGGTATGGTCACATAGTCCTTCAAATAGGACGGTTGTCTTTTAAGTCTTTTAGATTTCCGTTGGATTGGCTGATTGCAATCCTGTTGAGGTAGTTCGTTGTTTAGCAGCGATTCTGCTTCAGGTTCAGAGTTTATTTCTTCCTCGTTTCCTACACTGTCCTCTATTCCCTGAGGTGCGATTTCTTCCTCTTCTTGCCCCCTTTCTTGCGTGTCGCTCCCGTCATCGTTCCCTGGAACTTCCTCATCTTCCGTACTCTCTCCCCCCTCAGTTTGGTCATAGGGGTTTTGATGACTGGCTGGCGCAAGTCGTGACCGCAATTGGTCGATATGCC